>JAGDQP010018571.1:23082-36337 GCA_022664845.1 Lepisma saccharinum | reverse complement strand
AAAAATTGGCGTCCTATTTCTCTGTTGCCTGTTGATTATAAAATTTTGGGTAAAGTTATGGCAAATCGGCTTAGCATTGTTTTACCTGACATTGTTTTGCCCTCGCAAAGTTATTGCATTCCTGGTCGTACGATTTTCGATAATTTACACACTATACGTGATACCATCCATTATGCGAATACACTGAACCTACCTTTAGGGGTAGTTACCCTTGACCAGCAAAAGGCTTTTGATATGTTGAGTCATCGTTATCTTTCTCATGTTTTCCAGGCGTATGGTTTTGGCCCATTTTTTATTCAGTTATTTACTTTGTTGTATTCTAAGGCTCAAAGTTTAGTTCGAATAGGCGCACATCTCACTGCACCTTTTCCTTGTCAACGTGGCGTGAGACAAGGCGATCCATTTTCCGCACCGCTTTTCTCCCTAGCTATTGACCCTTTTCTACGACTTTGTGAACGTCGTCTTTCTCCTTACGCTCTACCAATAGGGGATACTCATAATTTCTTCAGCTTATGCTGATGATTGTAGCTTTTACATAAGTAAAGATGAGGGTTTTCAAGAGCTCCATGATGTCTTCCAAGTTTACAGTGAAGCCTCCGGATCCATTTTAAATTCTGACAAATCAACAGGTCTTTTCTGTGGGTCTTGGAAAAGCAGGTCGGATACACCTCTGAATTTTTTGTGGTCCAATCAAGGAGGAAAATTCTTAGGCGTCTTTTTGGGCAATGACCCTGAATGGGAAAGTCAGAATTGGACTCAACTTCTAACCGATATAAACCACGTTCTATCGCGATGGACTCGCTTTTTTCCTTTCTTATCTTATCATGGACGGGCCCTGCTCGCCAACCAATTTGTCGGTTCCCGCCTAAATCACCGTTTGATTGTGCTGTCGCCTCCTTCCACTTTCGTTTCTACAGTTGTACATCGTCTGCAATCTTTTGTCTGGAATGTCCACCATTGGCTCCACACCAAATTCTTACATGTTTCTATACCAGACGGAGGTTTAGGCCTACAGCATTTGCCGAGTCGGTTACATACTCTTCGACTGCAGTTTATTGATTCATATCTACATGGAACTTTATCCTCCGCTGTACGACATCTTAGAGACTTTTTCTTTTCCCAACTTTTTGATTTACAGGGTCTTTCCTTCTTCTTGTCTGACATATTTCCTCCTCGCCAATTACTTACAAATACCTTTTATAATAGTTGTGTCGATAGCTGGATGTTTCTCAAACCTCAGCTTCAATATCAGCAATTGTCCATGGATTATCTAAGACGTCTTCCTGTATTATATACCTCTGTTTTAAAGCTCGCTAATTCATTTCTCTCTCCTGATTTTCTGCGTCGAATTAATTTACACGTTTTAGGACAGTTGATGCATGCGGATGGATCATGGAAAACAGTGTCTGATTTTGATCTTACAGCTGAAAGGGCTTGTACCCGAAGACATTTTCATATTTTCTTGACCAGACTTAAACACAAATGTACTGATTTGATATCCAATGCTCGTAGGCAACCAGTCTTGTCCGTCATCCCTTTTACATATGTAGCCTCTCAGGTCTCTCTTCCCCTTTTCCCCTTACAGCGGAAACAGCTTACTTTTGCCTTTCTTTCTCTTCTCATGCCCACACAACCTCAACCTACTTCATTATATGTTATACCTACATCACAATCTCCATTTCGTACTTGGTATTTCACTAGAAGTGATTCTCGCGATATTGGAATAACATGGCGCCTCATCTATGGAAGAGTAGTTACCCCAGCTTTGTTATACAAATGGAACAAATTGCCTACAGCTCAATGTCCTTGGTGTCCGACTGTTCAAGTTGTAAATGTCCCACACATGATTTTTACATGTGATGCAGTAACACCTCTTTGGCGTGTCCTCAACCTTTTCATTATGAAGCTCCTTTATTTCCCCTCCTTGTCTCTTGAACATAAATTTTGCGGCATCCAAGGACGAACATTTGCAGTCCTTTTGTCCAATTATTTATTAATTTTAGCGCGCAGTACTATCTGCAGTCATGGGTCTGTTTGCCTTCGGCAAAATCCTCCTCCTAGACCTTCATATGTTAAAATTTTCAAAGCCCGTCTACGTCATCGCTTGTACATAGAATATCTGTATGCTTTAAAACATGGTAATCTAGATTTTTTATCATATTGGGGCTTTTCAAATGTTTTGTTTACCTTGTTGCCTACTGGCATCCAATTTCATTTTTAAGTTATGTTAGTAGTAGTTAGTAGTTTTTTGTAGACCAAGTCTGATTTTTATTTCTGTTTTGAGCATGTTATGTAATACTTTAGTTTCTCGAGCTAGAGTTAGTTTAATCGTCTAGTGCATTGTAATTGAGTGCAATCCTCACAGATCAATAAAATGAATGAATGAAAATCTATCTATCTATCTATCTATCTATCTATCTATCTATCTATCTATCTATCTATCTATCTATCTATCTATCTATCTATCTATCTATCTATCTATATATCTATCTATCTATCTCAATCGTGAGTAGTAGTATCTCAATCATTTGGTGTACTTTTGATCAGTTATTTTCCTAAGACTATGACGTTAGGGGGCGTCGAAAAATGACCTTTTATATTTTTGTATGATAATAGTGTGGGATTATTGCTCCACCACATCAGTTTTAAAAGGTGAAAGAACATTAAAATAGGTTAACATTTAGAGCTTCCGCCGTGCCGAGGCGTTTAAATTTTGGAAATATGCTCGTAACAGTGAAATATAAAAACATTCGCAAGTAGTTGAATCAAACTTGTAATATCATGCAATAGTTCCTTCAAAGTACCAGAAAGTTATAAAAAAATTGTCCTGTGCACTGCACGGAATAGAAAATTATATCAGGCAGGTTGTATGCAAAACTTCCATGATAACTTTGGATTGTTAGTTCAGAAATAATTTAAAATGTATTATTTTTCTATTATACTGGAAATTTAGTAAGCACCTCTTCGCTTATTTCCGATTTTATCAAAAATAACACAAAACTATTCACATGGAAGTGAGTAATTGTCGAGTTACTTCTACCTTGTAACTCGATTTCTGTCCGTTTACATTAAAGTATCAAGTGGATCGTCAGAAATGCATATTTGGAAATATTGGCCTTTGTACTTAAATTGCTGTAACTCCTTTGTGATTTCAATTTTGCTAGTATAAACCTTTATCGTGCTTCAGATTCGTATACGGATGAACGAGTTTCGGTCACAATCTTGACAATGGTACCCACGAATTGAGTATTGCAAGGATGTCTTGATGTGTTGGACATTTGCTGCAAAATGTATTGAAGTTCTATAATTTGTTATAGAAACACGTGCATGGTTAACGAACTTTCTGTTGGTTTCCATTCCTTCCAGCCAAAGCTTCTACGTAGTCATCAGCGCCGAAGTTTAGGTACTGAGAGTCTAAGAATGCGAATCTTCTCTCTACCGTCTTTTGTCTGATCATGTTTCATCAGGATTCATTGTCCGCTGATGATTCTTATTTCCTATCTCTGGTCGTTTATTATGCTGAGAAGCAAATTCTAAGGTTAGATGAAATAAGCATTCATATGGAGAACGAAGTCATCATCTGAGGATCGAGAAAATAAAACCTATCCCCATAAATTCTGCGTTCCATCGGTGGGTGAAGGTTATTTCCTTTTCTAAATCGAAACCAGTGCTTGAACTTTCATTATGTATGCACTGAAACTTTGTAGTTCTTCTGAAGGTATTGCTGTTTCTACGTACAAAGCAGTATTTGGTTTGCCGTAGTAGGCCATCTATATTTTTACAAAGGTTAGGCAGAGCTAGATGAAGTGTAAAAATTCCTGAATTGATGTCTTCGTATAGTTTCGGCAAGTATTTCTGCTCAGTGCTTAAACCATTAATATTCTCCGTCACTTAGGTACGATTCAGCAATCGGTTCGAAATGTTATAGCGGCAGACTTGGATTACTGAAGAGCTTCACCAACAGGTCCTCCGTAAGTTTTATTCCCTTTCATACTGCCATCGACATTCTCAGCAAGATGTAAGGAGAACGCGCGCTTGTTGTAGTGACGAAAGTAAACCATACAATGGAGAGGTTTGTTTGAGTGATTTTCGATGTGATTTTTAATTCCAGCTCATGTCCAGTCTTTATGACAATGCCATCTAGGATAATGAATCTACAATTATCTTTGCTATTTGTTTTATAATATTGCAACATAGTATTTACAAAACAGGGCCGTGTACAGACAAAGGTGATAAATGGACAATATCGAGACCCAGACACTTTAACCAAGATAACATGTTCTTCTGTCTTCATTTACGGTTGAACCTTGAAGACTATTCGTTTCTGTCCAGGACCAGCGTTTCGTCGACCCTGCCGTCAAAATAAAAGCTTTTGATTTTCATTGCTTGAGTGTAGGGCGACTGTTCTTCTTTAATCCTCTTCACCAGTGTTCATAACTTCCTCTGAATTTTGCTTGGATCAATCATAGACTCTGAATGGCTATGTGAGTTAATATTAAAATCTTTTAGCACAGAAGAATCAATTATTGCAGCTATTCCTGATGACACATTTGTTCTGTAAATAGGTGTAAAGTTCGGAAAGATTTTTAACATCAGAATATTTTTGCCTTTCGAATTTCTAAATAAGAAGTAGTATCATCTGTTGGCTCTTGATCCCTCACGGAATTTGTTGCCGATATAATGTTTCATTTGACTTCCATGGGCTTTAGAAACCTTTCTTTTACATTTTTCTTCGAAATTCTCTCTTGCGTAACATTAGAGTTATCTTTACATCGAACGACCTATCTCCATTTTCCTTCCATTTCTTTGGTCTCTGACAAACAGAATGAGCACTTTTGGCACTCTTTCTTCATGTCACAAAAACGCAAAACATTGGAGCAAATAAGTGCATTAGCGCAGATTGCCAACCAGAATGTTTGTTGTGTTTTCCAACAACAAAGCGGAAACTCCCAGGACAGTTCGATATCCACGGGAAGATTTTATGTATCTTCAAATTTTATGTATCTAATTCAAGCAACAATTGCACGCTATTACTATTTTGGCTTTAAAAAATCGTTTATTTTTGCGAATTGTCGTATATTACACTGTTTTATGTATTTTTTTTAAATTCTACTATCACGTACTATTTATTTTTCTTTGTTCTCTGCTTCCACTGTAACTTTCTTTATGATATGGCAGCAGCAGCTACAACTTCTACTCCAGCTACTATGATGCTCGTCATCTGCACCGTGTGCACCTGTTACTTGTCCCATTGTCAGCCATAGCTCCAGCCAGAAGGCCTACGTCAACCACGTACTGTGCCAACCTTCACTTCCTCCGCTAATCTTACAGCCTCGCGTTTCATCAATAATTGGCGATTGTCTGTGATACATACCCACACTCACACTTGATGACTACCTGTTATATCTTTCAAAGGCTGAAGACCCACGAATATAACTCAGAGAATTCACTCTTCGAGAATTTCTGGCGGCTGTGTTTCGGTGTATTTAAGAACTAAACCAATTTTCCAGAAAGTGCTAAGTTAAGGGGATATCAGAGGGAAAAAATCATTTATACCGGTTGGATGTCGCGTGCAAGCTGCTACGAAAGTTGCGCTATTTAATGTTGTTTCAGGAATTCCTACCGAGGTCATCACACAGGCATAATAAATAACCTTATTGTTAATTTGTAAACTCTATTCGTTCGTTTCCGATAGTTACACAACAACCTCAGCTCCCGCCTATTCGTTCCGGTCGCGCCTCGTATACATGCTCTTTTCTAAGGAAGATACTGTCCCCACCTCCCTTCACCTCACGTGAACACAAATTATACAATTTAACTCTCTCCTGCGATCTAATATGTTTTCAATCTGGGAGAGGACGTAGCCATTGATTTCTAAATATCTAAAACGTAGAATGTAGAATTTCAGTACTGCAGAAGAATTACCTGATACAGACTTTCGTCATGATTCTACAGCTGCTGTAACATTTTCCTAAAGTGGAATTAACATCCACAGAAATCTCTCTCTCTCTCTCTATGTTTATATTCGGAAGTATCTTCTCTCTATGACTTAGATGAACTTCTCATTGATAATAATGTATGTGCTTTTCCATCAGATCCTTTAATTGAACACCCGTTGCGCTCAGTGACTTATTGCAGAAGAAAATGTTTCAAGAAAATTCACCGCATTATTATACAATATACCGATTATGTAAATCTGCTACGTACTCTTCTTTTTGATTATCCATTCAACTTAGACATAAATTTTTGTCGCAGGATAAAGCGCATTGCAAAAGCTATTGAAGATGAAAGATCAGTGTAAACACCTCATTCCGCTTCCCCCCTTAAGTTTATTTATATTTCTCAAACTTATATAGAAGTGTTCTGTGTGTATTTGCTTTCTCTCACCTCGGGTTTAGTACATTATTTGCATACTATTATTCTGGATTTAAATTATGGATGTGAGTAAGAATATTTTTCACTTTTGTATATTTTCTTAATTAAGCGGTCAAAGTGCGTCTTTTAAGTGTCAATGCTTGGGGATTGTCTTCTCCATATAAACCAGACCAATTTCCCCACTTTCAGGTGAAAGGCCATGCTCATCTTATTTGTATTCAAAAAGTGGACTTATAAATTTTTGTTTCGAAAATGCTTCGACTTTTGCAATATAATATCTATTTTTACATCGGGACGGGCGTAAGCCATACGGCTGTTACAGCCCATAAATTTAATTTTATCTTTATCTTATCTATTTGAATAGTTTAGTTCGTCAACCAAATTTACAGTTACTGCAATCTTAGTCTATGATTTATTACTTTCTTCCTAGCTTGTTGGGATTATATTAATCCCGAGCGTCTGCAAAACTGCCAACACTTATAATATTTTCATCATCAATACGTGCATTCCTCAACATGAAGAAGAAGCAGTATATCAAGTACGTACGTTTAAACGCATCTTAGTCCAGTTGCTGGCAATACCCCTGTAGGAAAGTCATGCTTGACGAAGTTTCTCTTCAAATATCATTAGAGTGCCCTCAAACATATTAAAAATATGAGGTAGACATCTGGCATCCTGGGCATAGCTTCTGTAGGCCGCCATCTTGGAAAATGATCGCCACTGCCTACCATGCTTGCATTCAATAAGCTGAATCTCCGAAATTATTACAATTACTGCAAAATCACTTCAGACAAAATTTGTTGACACAAGTCCAAAAAATAGTTCTTTGAATAGCAAACATTTATAGAGTTAGCGGTTGTTCAGAAATATACAGGAGTTTGTAGATTTTTTTTTAAATCAGGTTTAGTATAAGAAAGTTTTGTACACTTGAAAACATGTGAAGACAAAAAAATGAACATAGAAAAACATAAACGTTTTGTGTACTACAATTATTTTGATAGTTTTTATGAGAATAATATGGTTTACTTGTTCATGCATACATCACATTTGCAAACGCTACAGCATAAATTACCAAATCGTTTGCAGGAGCATTTCAATGTATTACAGGTGGTTTTGCATCCGCAAATAGTGAATATAGAAGCGGGAACATTTTCAACTAACTGTGTTGGCATAAGGATGCCACAGTCATCGTACCATCCGTACTCTAGGGGATCTAATATTTGTCGCTCTGGATTCAAAATAGAAGAGCTGGTGTACATAACACAGAAACATTGCATAAATGACCTTGCAGCGATTTTGATGTACGAGGCAAATCAGTAAGAGTTATCAGTGCGTTAAGCTATGTTTGTATAAGAAACACCTCAACTCGTCGAATGTCTTGCAGTTGCTGCCTGCTTTAGGACATTAACTAGGAACTCTTCAGTTTCTGCAAAGCTCTCACTCGATGGAGGAAATGATTGGGCAGTGTGCTGCAAATACAAATCAGGGTTTGCTTTCATCGCTGCTGTTTTCGTTCCAAACTTACTCGTACTGTCACATCCAGTGAGTACATGATTAGAAAGTAATGTGGCACAGATAGAGTGACCTAAACGAGCGGCAAGAATGTGCATTGGGATTACATTCGTACTTGATCTACAGAGGTACAATTCACTCATATCGTGTTCTTTCATGTTCGCACAGAATTGTAATAGTAAAACTGCAACATGAGTATCAGAGGATAGAACTAAAATTTTTGATTTGCCATCAGAAAGGGCATGAAAGATGTGGGGTATTATTCGAATGTGAGCTTCCTCTGTATCTGAATCCAAATCAGAATGACTTATAGTTACACCACCATCAACAGATATCGCAGAATTCCCAGGTGCGGGTATGGTGGACATGGTACCACTGAGGTAGGTTTGCACTTTGGATTATTTCGCTTTAAGTATTGCTAATTCTCTGATCAAATTATGGAGGTTTTCTTTATTTTGTGCAGACGACCTACTTTATTTTGTGCACACCGGAAGTGGTGTTGTACTTTTTATTGTCAGTAGCTGGACTGGGTCTCCTTTCATTCTTCGCTCACTTTCACCTTCTTTAATAGGATTATGAACTTAACTATCAAATATGAGGTCCATTCTGTGACCTTCACAAGATGTTGGAATCATGGTGAAAAAAGCATAACAAAATTCCTGAAACGTTGTCTTGTGTTTGAGAGAGACTTTTCTAGCTAAGTTCATCACATCAACTACCACATACGAGGAAGGTGTCAGAGAAAACGCATTCAAGTAATCAGCAGCAACAAGTTGTTTCAGTAGTTCTGCGAAAAGAACGCTTTTCTTCGTAGCAGTAGTAAAGCCATGTAAATCAAAAAGTTTGTTAGTTTATACTACATCATGCTTTAAAATGAAGTCAAGTGAGTAATCCCTTTCTTTGGCAATGTCTAGTGTTTTATAAGCCACTGCAGTCTGCCTTTGAGCTTGTGTAAGATGATGATTCACTTTCACTGTGTGATTCTTTTGCAGAAAACTAACTTGTGCCAGTCTGTGAATAGTAGCAAAAAGTGGCACCGATTTCTACACAAAACATCAATTCTGATTCTTTTTATATGCATCTGATCCTGTACTTACTATACTTAAAATGTTCCTGGCATCTTCTTCTTGGACGATATCTTTAGTCGGACAATTGTGAAGCTTCACAATGTCAATAGTTGGATTGAAGGGATTTGTAGTATGTATTAGCAAAAAGTTTATTACTGCTTCGGTATGTGTATAAAGCTGGAGATACAGATTTCCTCAAACTTCATGATGAACCACAAGCTCAGAATTGCCAATTAAAGTTCCTGTGATTTCCCGGTAAACGTTACAAATCAATTGTATTTCGTGATATACTAACTCCCACTCAGCAACGTAGTCCTTGCGACGTGTTTCTCCAATAATTCCTTCCTTATACTTCTGGGAACGATTTATTGTCTATTCTAATGACAAATCACAAGCTATTGCGTTATTTTTTTCATTTTTGCGACGAACAACAAAATGTTCTTCCAGAAATTTATAATATATTGTAGGATGAGAACTTGATTAGGATTGCATGGTTTCAATGTAGAGGGAAAAACATCTTAGGTAGTTGATGCAGTTGAAACTTCTGAATATTGGCAGTAGCTTCTGAACAGTGTCAAGATGGAGATGCCAGAGTCCCTCTCTGTCTGCCCGAACCAGATTTTTCAGAAGATTAACCATGTACAGCAAGCCGCATCAATATTTTGCCATTTCATTTGTTTCCTGACATCGGGAAGAAATGCGTTGAACTCTATTTCGAGGTTTTCCATAAGCAGACTCAGTTTATGGTATTGGGAGCAGGCGTTCTTACTATCATGTTCTTTCACTGCTGCCAACAGGTTCTCATTCTCTTCTAACTGCTGAACGTAAGTGTTTCCTCACTGTTGAAAGAAACATTGCCACTGCAGTCGTTAACAACATCTGATAGAATACACAATGCCTTCAATGATCGAGAATAATTCTTCCCATTAAGTACACTGTCCATCACATTCACACCAAATACATTATTTTCAATGAAAGCGTGTTTAATGCTACTTCCCATAAGGTACTTGCCTATGCACTTCATTACTACTTTACTCATATGAAATGACCCCAGGAGGAGTATAAGATTAGAAAATTCACCAGAGCTCTGAAGTTGAATTCTTGCGGCTTTCTGATAAACACCTTCATCGCACACAACTTTTAGACCATCTTGTTGTAATTTTGACAGAATAATCTTAAAATTTCACAAAGCAGTGAACACAGCAGCATCATCCCTTGCTGGATATGGAAGTACTGGTAAGAAACCAACCTGTTTCACTGGGACACTACGTTCAGATATCGCAGCACTGAATCCAGCCCACGTTGGAGAAGTACATTCTGTGTTTGTCTTTATATTTGGCACTGCTCTGAATAAGCTGATTATTGTCTCTTTTGTGACTATCAAATCAGTGTCAGCACTTGGTGGAGCAATTTGTTCTGAAGCTTGTAACGAGTCGGGAATTTGCACTTCAGCTACCTTTCCTTTGTACTCCTGGAACATCTGATATGGCAGAACATTTCCGGTTATTTTTCTGTTTCGACTCATGTAAATAGAAGGCATTGTTGGCTTTGGCAAGTACTCCAGTGGCATATCTTGGAACAGAACTAAAACGGTATGGTGAGATCCTTGCATTCCTGACAATGTGGCTTCCTCATGGTCAAAATTATCGAACGCACCAACTCGAAAGCCAGTGCCTGTCATGTGATTCGGAAGTGGAACATCACATTGACATGAACTAATAGCGTAGTCTGCCGACTTCTCATTAGTTCATCGTAACTCACTGATAAGCCAAGTTTGTTAAATGAAGACAAGAGTTGTTTACTCTTGCATGTTTTGTAAATCGCATGAGCATTCATAACATGCAAAGATGTTTTCTTCCTGCTATGGTGAATCATGTAGAACATAATTTGATTTAATGACGACACTTTCAATGACTGTCCTTCAAGAGCAGTTGGAAATTCTTCTGTTTCATTACTCTCACTGCAGTTTTTCGACGAAATATCAGAAACAGCAGACAGAATCTTAAAACCAAGTATAGCTCAGCACAGAACCCTGCAAGGACTGAAGGCGTTTTGGTCTGGAACCATGAATGTTTCAGGTGTTGGGCATCATCTAATTCATCTTGAAGTGTAAAATCCATTTCCAACAAAACTGATCTTATAATACTTGGTGCTTGGCTAACACAGTTAAAAGATCTAGCCTTGTCTACGATGGTACTAGGATCTAGTTTAGATGAAACTACCGTTACTAACTGATTTTTTTCTTTAGGCCTAGAAAATCTAACAGTTTCTTCATAATCACAGAGTAAGAAAGGTTTGACCTCTTTGTTGCTTATAATCTCTGCTTTAGCTTTCTCGTTGACCATATCTCTGATTTCAGTGAGAGTAAACCCCCATCCTTCATCCAGGAGTGGTATAATGAGTTTAATGACTTCATCGAATAGTGCATTTTTCGGATTTAATACCTTGGGAAACTTTTCTGCTCTTTCTCTATCTCTTTCTCTTTCTCTTCTAGACAGACTTTATGACAAAATATGTCAGCGCCTAACGCTGCATATTGATCGTCAAGATCGTAAACACGCGTAAAAACCTCAGCTTGATAGAACGTGGTCACTTGCAGAAATCTGGAAGCTCTTCCACTTTCACATATGCGAAACTTTTGGCATGTTCCTCCATGTTTCATGTGATTACATATAACACATGGCTTATCTTCAAGATTGGTATTATTCGAACGAGATGTGTTTAAATTTCTTGGCTGGTGCTGACGAGTAGAGATTTCTTCATTATTGAGGTTGCTTTCAGAAGCACTATCACCACACATTCTTTTCACTAACAACCTGTCTAAAGTCTTTTTCATTGTGTACTATTTGTAGCACTCATTTGTCGAATGATACAAGAAACAGTCATTTTCTGAGAGTACTTTCAGTCTTTTAGCTGTATCATCATGTTGCAGAGCTGCTGCATTCAGTATTCGTTTTCTTCCATGTTCTGATGTAGTAGGCAATCTCCCCAAATATTATGTATAACAAATAATACACTTAGAAAGGTTCACATCGGGTCTCTGAGTCCTGGTCAGATCAATGCCCTTACCTACCCCAGTCTCCGCCATCGAAATTGTATCAGAAAACAGTTTATTGCGTCACATCTTGAATTCCTGAAATGACACAAAAAAGGTGCCATCAGACAAAAATGTCAAAAATGGAATATGGTAAACAAGACTCTCAAATTCATCAACGTGTATTTTCGGATAAGATGCAGGTTCTGAAAATATGCCTAAAAGGAAGTCACGAAAAAAAATTAAGACATAAATCATAAAGTAAGCATTTGCGTCAGAGCAATCAAATTGGGCATATATTTGTCTATTCTCATTGCAATATCAAAACCATAATGAAATATTTTGCTCTTACTTGTAATTTTCTTCTGCAAGTGAAAAATCTAACTTTCATTTCTTTCTTCAAGTACCTGCATACTTATGAACAACAGCTTACTCTATAAAGGTTTGCTATTTGGTAGCAAATGTGATAATCTCGGCTTATTGAATGCATGCATGGTAGGCAGTTGTACCCATTTTCCAAGATGGCGACCTACAAAAGTTATGCCCAGGACGCCAGATGTCTACCTAATCTTTTTGAATATGTTTGAGGGCACTCTAATGATATCTGAAGAGAAACTTCGTCAAGCATGACTTTCCTGCAGTGTTATTGCGACCATCTGCATTATCTTGGGGAGCACCACTCTCTAGTCGACGTTTTTCTGTCTGTTATAATATGACGAGAATGGTAGATGACGTCATGTGGTGGAATCTATAAAAAAACTGTTGATGTTACCTGACTATTGTTTTTCTTGTTTTTTTTTTTTTTAATATTGTGTGTGTTCTGTTTTTCTTTTTTTTAGAGGTAGTTGACATTGTTAATCGGAAAAAGGAATTATTGTTTTCTTACATGTAGTAGCATCTTGGAATTTTGACATAAGAAAGGATATTTATGGATGCCATAAGATGGAGTATCAGATAATTCAACTTAGAAGAGAAAATACTAATACTTTTTGGTATATCAGAGTGTAAAAATGATAAATGTCCTGAAGTGCTGTTTTTTGTATTGTTGTCATAGTTGTCGAACGATTTGAAGAGAAAATAATTGCTCGACAATTATATTTTCTATCACTACTCTTTGGTTTAATAAATGTTCAGCTGTTGTCGACTCTGGAATTTATTTTGGGAACTAATATACTAAAACAGATACTATTGATTCATGACTGCAGATGTTCCAGAGGAGCGTGAACTTTCGTTTACTTTTAGTTTACAATGATATATATATGTATAA
>JAGDQP010018571.1:0-18082 GCA_022664845.1 Lepisma saccharinum | reverse complement strand
GAGATAATTACAGAGAACTTTTACAACTTGCTCTCATATTTCTTGGCGAAGTTCTTCCAGGAAGTATCATATTCTACGTTCCTGGAGCCTACCATCGTGCATGATGGATGGCGAAATTGATTTATTGCCTGATGATATATCTTTTCCCGTCACAGTTTCACCTTACGTCCCGTGAGCTGAACGGGCTTCGCGACTTCAACATATTTGTCGTCGCAGTGTATTTGAAGGCATGGTATTCCTCTCCTCTTGCGCTTTCAGGTCCAAGGAATGACCAGAATCTCTCAAGACGTATTCATTGCTACAAGAATAATAATGCAAAATTTGCAGAAGCAGCAATGCACAGTTTCTCATGGCATCTGTGGTATTTGAGCGAACCACTTTTTGGTTTCAGTTTCTTCGATCCTGAAGTCCCCGCAGCAGTGAAGAAATACATGGTTACAGCATTATTTATTAATGGAAGTGAAGGAGAAGAACTCGTGCGCTTAAGATATGAGGAGACCACGAAGGACAAAAGCACTAAGTGACTTCGTTTCCAGGAACACCAGAAAGCTGTTTGAAGCACTGGAGATCTCCACGGATTTTTTTATTAGAAAACACTGAAACATAGGAAACGAACGATAGTTTCCTTCAGACTCGAGAGCGTGTAAAAGCTCTTCATGTTGTAAACGATCTGGCAGATCGAGGAATTGCATTGATTCAAAATTTCAATGGAAAACTGACTAATCAGGAAGACCAATTTCTTCTCCAAGTTGTATAGCAGCATAGAAACAAATCCTTGCCCCAAGTAAATCCATTCTCAGTCAAAGCATTTTTGTTTGTTGTGTTGAATATACTTTCGCAAACTTAAATACTTAAAAAATATACATTCGTAAAACATAAAATTACTAAAGAATGTTTCCAAACATATTTTTAATTTCATAGTATTTATATGTGAATTTTCACATTTTAGTGGTTGTAAGTGAATTTATGGATGCGTTGAGCGACCACTAAATATTGTGTAATTGTTTCAAAACTTTTGTAGTAAACATCTGAGATAAAGAGAAATAAAATTTGACCCTGAGACCACTACAAATACAAAAGTGAATTTTCATTGCCACCCTAATATATATATATATATATATATATATATATATATATATATATATATGTATATATATATAAAGGTTTACTTTTAACTGACACATATTTACTTTACTGTCTGCGGGCGTTGTACGTTATAGTCTCTCGACCGAAAATATTGTTTCGAAATGAAAACACGCTTGTCCAAAAATCTATGAAAATTATGTGATAAGTTTGTTCTGATTGATATTTGGCGACAGTTTTATGATTCGCAACAAAATTCCCTCATGGATAAGCTTGATCACATGTACTGCAAGCAACCAAGTTTGCGCTTTATTAGCGTTGTCACCCATTTCGTTTATTTTCTACCATAAAGCCATTCCGTGCCATTTGACATTGCTTCGTGACTCTTTTTGTTCTCCCTATTAGAAGTTACCTATTTTTCAACTACACAATTCTGATTCTATGCTAACGTGAAGCTTTAATTAATCATTATCATCTCTTATGCGCTGATGCTGAAAATGCTGTTGGTCTGTGAGAATATTTGAAGTCTGATTTGCAAGTTACAGGACCCCGATGGGTATGTGCTTCACAGCTTTCACAGCAAGAGCATCGGCGTCCTCTTCTTACACAGAGGGAAGACCTTCTTCGTTCTGGTCTCCATATATCAGAATACGCCAATGTGGATCATGATGTTTGTGGTAAGTTAAAACGTTTTACTACTGAATGTACTTTCGTCTTTTACCTTTGTGAAAAATATACTTTATATAATAACTAAAATCATCCCCTCACTAGCATTTTGCCGCGAGATGAAGATACAATATTCTTATAATGATATTAATGTGCTCCGAGTTAATGGTATTTCGTTACTTATCCTATTGTAATGGCGAACGTTTATTACTGCGGAGATGAACTTGCGATTTCCATAAGCCATATAGTGAGTGAGTGAGTGAGTTCTACAAAATGTGGTTCACTGTTTACATCTACATCTAGATTATAAGTTTGATTTTTTGGAAAGTTTAAATAGTTTTCATGTAACAATAGAAATAGTCATTATTTGGAAATGCTCGAAACAAATTTACAACTTTTATATAACTTATAAATAAAGAAATTACATTTTTCATCTATATTACACAGTGGTTTATTCAATCAAACCTTATTTTCCTACATTATTAACACTGTTCTCATAGCTTCTGTGCTCGGAAACACTTAGATTTATATTAATGGTTTTTGATGTGAATGAAATTTAATATTGGTATAAATGACTACGATAGTTTATCATATTGGCTGGACAAAACGCGGGAAATTGCCTTTTTCGTAAATGCAATTCCCAGTAGAAACTAAAGCTGCAAGGATATATTTAACTACATCCTTGTGTAGTGGAAGGATCAAACTTTCATTGGATGGATTTTGATCACTGGAAGAATCAAAATTCATTCATCGTCTCTTATCCACTTCCTTTAAACTGTAAGTTACATCTCTACGCCACCAATTCAGGAAAAGAAATAAGAAAAGTTATCTTCCAGCCGATGTATGAATTTCTTCAATCCAGCATCTGGGTTTCTTCTGGAAACATCAAATTGAACCAAGCGACAGTGATGCGAGAGAATAAATCCCATGTATGTATGTGCAGGGTTTCTTTGAAAAATTATTAATAGCCCTAACACACTGTATTATTTATCTCTTTTTGTATTTAAACTTGGTTTAAGATGGAATTTTGAAAACAGGTCCGATAAATTGGAGAAAGTAATTTGGGTAAGCTTTTGGAATCATTGAGCCGACGGTGCATTGGTGAGGATTTAAAACAATTACATCGAACTAATATTGAAACAAGACATTTTCCCCTCTCCCGTCTTTTCCTGAAAGGTTGTCGCAACAAATGTCGGTGATTCTAATAAACACCAACAATAGACACGTTATAGCATTATAAGTAAATTGTACGAGCACTATAACGCGAACTGTCTCTAGTCTTTTGAACAAATAGCTGAGAAAAGATATAAGATAGCAAAATAAGTGTGAAAGCCAACAATAGGAAAAACAAGCCGTTGGTAGCAAACAGTATGCAGTTAACAAATCATATAAGGGACTGAACGGGATAAAATAGATAATACTTTAATCAAAAGTAGAGAGGAGGTTTGAGGTGTAATTTGCCTACTGACGATTGGTAGAAATAAATGAATAGATGATATTATGAAGGAAACAACTCCACTTCAAGTTAGCTTCGAGAAACCAAAGAACATTTTTTGCGATTAAACCAATTGTCAAAACGAAAAACCTATAATTACATAGTTATGACTAAAGACCAAAAGAACATTGCGCAGAAACAACTTATGTTCTTATGTATGTATATGCAAAAAATGATGGAATAGTTTTCTCTTTAAGCACTATGTAAAACAAGTCTCCTCCATTCTCCGTTATGTATCCCTGTTTTGACCGTGTATCTTCCTTAAAGTCTTTTTTAAAGATTTAAATACTCGTAAATTTATGTTTATCTGCCATGGTACTCCAACTTTCGTAACATTAAGGTACTAGCAGAATAACCGTACTATATATATTCAATTTCAGCTTTCTTGATATTAATCGCGAGGTTAGAAGCTTGTTTTACTGAATATAGAACATGAGTTGCCCGATATTACGCGGCATTTTATTTGTGTTCACGTACGTGACCTCCTTCATGCTTGTTACTGATGTTCACAAGGATTTAAACCTGTTAATTTCGTCCAATTATATATGTTTCAATTTTCTACGTCGTGTGTGCTTGGGCTTGTTCTAATGTATTTTGTTTTATCTTTTGTTCACCTGCAGATCTATCTCATCACACCTTCTACTAACACATCGGCGTTACTCCGGATGAACCAACGTTGTCTAAAGGCCTTAAATGATATCCAAATTCAAATTCAAACATCCATGTTATTGTGCAGTGATGTATATCGTTCACTATTGAAGTTATCTGCCTATAGGAACAGTTAGTTCACGCTATTCAAATTTACTCCCTTTCAGTCCTCTAGTATTGATGACAAGACAGCAAATTGTTTTCATTCACTGCGAATACAGATTTTCTTTGACATATTCTGGCTGTGCATATTCTGCTTATAGGGTCACTGAGACGCAAAATTACTAGCTGAACCCTTTCCTTTAAGGGGAAGGTCCAATTTTTTATCAGAATTTTGTACAGATTTCCCCTTTTTCATAGTCATATGCTTTCGTAAAATCTATCAGCAACTCATGAACAGTCCCATTACACTTCCATTTCTTCATGAAGATCTGTTCCAAGTTGGAAACTTGGTCCTACGTAGATCTCTGAGCCCACATTGGCGATATCAAATTATTACATCTTCGTATAATCTTACGCATGTTTGCAAAGTGTTACTCACCACTTTGTAACACGTTGGGTGTAAAAAGATTCGGCGGCAATTGTTACAGCCAGATTTATCGCAAATTTTAGAATTCGGTAATCTTCAGTAAGATTGGTTTTCCATTTTAGATGTTCTTCCTTTATACATGTAACACATATTATTGTATGTAATTGATGGACAATTATCGTTGCTCCCGCTTTAGTTAATTGGACCGGGATCTTGATGAAGCGTATGACATGTCAGACAACTCAATGCTATTAATATTTGAAGAGTACAGGGAAGGAATAGGAAATGTATATTTCTTTTAATTGAGTTTCTACTCATAACAAGTACTGAATGATGACTGCTAACAGCTAGGAAAGTTTCAATTCACAACCACAAATAAATCACAACTTATATCGGTATTTAAAATATTAAATACGTAAGAGTAAATGGGAGAGTTAGGCTCTAAAATGCGTTTCACGAGAAACCAGGTTTCTTGGACATCTCCCGCACTCTTCATTCCTTTTCATTAATTATATAATACGACACCATCAGTTTCATTAATGTGGATCACAAGTTAAATATTTTACTCTGTTCAGTGCAAAAACAATTTCTACCGCTCATTTTGCGATTTTTCAAGATCGTTCCACTTCACACGAAATCAATATGTAAGCAATCGTAAACGAATATTTGTTAGGAAAATTAATGGAATTTTATCATAAAGTATTGAAACTTGTTCAAATCGGACGTTTCTTAATTTAAAATGTTCTTGTTATAGAATAGCTCCTCTATGCATCAAGAAATTTTCTACAGTTCTAAAAATTTCAATGTAACTTAAATTCGTTTCTTCCATTTGCTAATCTATTACAGAAATTTCTAAACGTTCAGAGAACCATTAATACCTTCTAAGTGGGCTTCAATCTAGTGATGAAAATACTTTAAAGTACTACATTATGAACACCGTAATCGTGGTTATTAAATTAATTTAATAGATGGAGAGAAATTGATGTCGTTCTTCTACTCCATTATAGGTCTGGAAATGAAAGTTGTCAGCGACGACATAGATTTCTAATATTCTGGTCCTGACACATATTGCCCCTCGTTCTCCCCTCATTTCGAAGGATCTGGAATTTTCTTTGACTTAAGTTTGCTCCTTCCTTCGTAATAGCTCGCGATAGATCTTCCTTACCTCACTGTCAATCAATGAGGGTTGTAGCCCCTAAAGCCAGAAAGTAGTGGATTTGACATTTTCCTCTCAGATCGTATCCCATTACCAAAATGTCTTGAATTTGCGACCGGATCACTTGCTCCCCACCTTCTGACTGTCATTTTCATCGAAGGTAACTTTTCTTTTCTGGTTTGTCAATAACTTCATAGATGAGCAAGTAGAAATCCAAATAATTTAATGGTAGATAAAATATATGAATAATCTGGTTAAAAGATTATCAAAATATCTGATCTCACTCATGTGTGAAAATTGTATGCGTTTAGTTACATGAATACATTGAGATAGATTGAAATTGGATAATTGTTTACTCCAGTTCAATAAATATGTTGAAATTGTACTGTTTTAACTATTTTAAATAAATGTAATTGGACGCCTTATGCCATGCTTAGTTAAGTGTTAAGGAATTCTTTACTTAATAAATGTACATTGGTGGTATATATAAAAAAATTACAATAAATCAATGGAAACATGTTTACCTATCTTAACAAGGTTGCGAGATCGAATTAGTGGGTCAGAACTCTGTATTGATGTCCCATGTGGTTTTCTTCTACCACACCAGTCAAATTTCTTTAAGATCCCTTAAAGTAATACAATAGTATCAATATGCTGCTCTTTCTATAATGCACAAAGCTTATAAACGACTTCTACATCGAAGTGGCTAACTGTCAATCCATTTCGGTAGTATTATGAGCCCCTTATACGTAGAAGACCACAGTTTAAGTTTAAATGATTGTAAATATTAGGGTAAATATAGGTTGCGTTTAATATATTTCAGTAAATAAATAGATACGCTTGAATCAGAGCTCGTAGATAGAATTTGAATTAATTTTTGTCCTTTCGAGATATTTCCCTGTGAAATCAACAAACTTTTTACAAAATTCAGATTTTTGACGTACTGGTATATGTTCTACGAAAGTTCAAAAAGTCATGATTCGAACCCGGAATCCTGGAGTTGCTAGCCTGACGCCTTAGACCGAACAGCTGCCAAGGTTGGTTCCGTATGAAGAATTTAAATTATTTATGGCCTTTAGCGTTAGGCATCTATGGCTTAGATTGGAATAAGGAGGGGAAAGGAAGCAGTAAGAAGTTGGCTAGAGCTTAAGTTTAATGTAGCAACCAGATATTTGCCTGGTGCGACTGACGAGAAACAATAGGATCACATTAAGAATATTATTTATTGTTGGAACCGGGACCAGGATTGGTATACTGGAATTTGAAACAGAGGATTCGGATCTGATACTTGCAATCGGGTGCCGGATCTGAATTCTGAATCTGTGTACACGGTTCCAAGAACCAGATCCGAGTCCTCAGTTTCGATTTCCAAGATACGTGTCCGGAGCCCAGTTCTAATATTACGTGCCCGAAAAGGATCCTTGTGTTCATCCATATTATAATAAACTAAACTTACTGTGGACCTAGGGTTTTCCTGAGTTACAGCAGCCCAATATCGCCTTGGTAGCTTGAACTTAAGCTCTGACTGATTTCTTACTGCATCCTTTCCGCTCTCTATCCCAGCCTGAACCAGCGCTAAAAACCGTAAATAATACAAATTCACAATACGGAACTAATCTTGGTATCCGGTTGGTCTGAGGCGTCAGGCTGGCAACTCAGAGGTTCCGGATTCGAATCCCGACCGGGGCACGTATGTTTGGGACGGCACTGGGACGGGTCGAATTCATTAATTACTAAAATGTCGCTGAAAACAAAGTTTACCAAAGTTTTTTTCCATCTTAATGTCGACCTTTAGTGTCTTTTCTTCCCCAGACATATAACGAAAATATGTTATATCTCATAATCCCATTATCGTCCCAAGTTACAATTTTCACGGTAGGTGTAGGGACATATAGCCAACATTTAATTGTTTTTGAAAATAATCGAGATGTTTTTTTAAACTGTTTCCATACAACATTTTGTGCAACCCTGTTGAGTATCATATCAAATAAAAGCTTATTATAAGTGCTGTAAAATGAGCTTTCTTCGAGCTTTCTATAGCCAACCCTTGCTGAATAGTAAGTAAGTTTGTAAAGTAAAAACACCACACAATGGACTTTTTAACTTTCATAAAACAAAAACCAGTGCGTCAAAAAATCTTTAAAAAAATAATTTTTAATATTCTCAATGGATACTAAAAATAAACAAAAAATCGTAGAAACCTGGGAGGGTGATGTAGAAAAGGTGTATTGAATGGACATGAAATGACCATTAGGTCAGTATGGGGTATGTAAAGCATACAGAACCTATTGGCGATGTGCTTACTTAAGCTACCATTACAGCATTTACATTAGTGAAAAGGAGCGAAAGCTTGGAACACCTCCGTCAGGATGGTCGATCTCAAGGTTTGTAGATTTTGTAGATTTTCCTAAATCCATGTTAATCAAAGAAAACAAATCGTTTCACTTATTCTATCAATACTTCTATACGTGTGGTTTATAAAAGAAAAGTGTTTCTTTGGCACGTATTTTCTTCCCAAATAACCTTCTTATTTGAAGATATATTCCACTTGTCCTTTGTGGCGAAGGAAGAAACAAATCGCATAGTATTAAGCAATCAGAAAAACTCATACATTTATATGCATGTAAAGCGCTTGGTTTCAGTTTCATGAGTGCATGGACTCGCGTCTTTATATGTAGAAATGTGCTTGTGCATCTGATCTCTGCATCGATTTGTTTTAGTTTCAATCACTTCCGTGAAAGAAAGGGGTTACTTCTATAGCAGCTGATTATTCAAAGTGATAATCTGACCGAGATATGTGAACTGTTTTCTTTTATTCAAAACGGACTATAGATTATCGTTGATTTGTCAGGATGAGACAGTGTGTCTTTTTCGAAAGTAAGATAAGAGAACAAAAACACTGAACTGCTGAACAAGACTATATTATACGTAAAAAATAAAATACATGTAACTTTTCGACCTTCTAGCAAAGATCCTCATCAGATTTGCTAGAAGGTCGAAACGTTACATGTATTTTATTTTTTACGTATAATATAGTCTTGTTCAACAGTTCAGTGTTTTTGATCTTAATTGCAAGACGTGCAACTATGTTTTGTTGTCAAGATAAGAGAAAATACCTTTTAGAAATGTTTGATTCATTTTCAACAACATACTTAGAGGGCATCTGTTTGGACATCATCTACTCTGCAAACACTAGTACTGGCTCACGCAGTAGCTTGTCTGACTACGAATCGGGCGGTCCGGGCTCAAATACTGGCTACGACGCTGGGAATTCTCTTGGGTGCTCCCATGGTTGTAATTGTGATGTGCACTTAGCCTTCGAACAAATTGAGTACCAGAGTGTTATTTCTTGGCACCTTAGGATGTAAAGCCGGTTGAACGTGGAACTGACCTGCCAACCTCACATCGTGGTATTTGTCGAGAATTTGTGGAGTGCTACCCCACATCCTCAATGCGCTGTTGAAGGCGCGTGCGCATCACACAGGGGGTGATATCTACCTATTTCATCTTTGTTCAATTTTATTTTAAAAACTTTAGGGAACTTTGACTCAGGCGATTTTTCATCTTTACTCTGCAAATACACTTGTTAGCTTAGTATTTGACTGACAATTACGCAAATTTACCTACTATCAACATCATTGGGCTATTTGAGCTGTTTAACTCTTCTATGTAAAGATTGTGTTACCTGGTCCTTTCACTTTTGTATCCTGTAATTTCTGATTGTTCTTTTGCTTGAAATAGCCATTTCTATTATCTTTTCTCTGAACATTTCATGAGACTGTTCAATACTGGTATTTACTCTTTTTTGTTTGTTACTGATATTGTTAGAATATATCACCCATAAATAACTGTATTTACAACATTATTTGTAATTTAGTAAATTTTTGTTTGCATTTTCATTTACCTTTTTTGTATCATACAATGCTTTCTTAACTAGTGTTCTCTAAAGGCACCTCTTTCGCATAACACGCTTTGCTACATCAGCACTTTCATTGATTCACCCTCAACTTCATCATTCCTTTAATCATTACTAACATTAACTTCATTCATTGGTTCATCATTCAATTGACGCATCGTTGAATTTCGTTGAAGCTGGTGTCACCAACTGTAATGATCCTATATTGTTATCCCCAAATATAGTTGTAAGACAAACTGTCAAATGTTTTGCTTTGTGAGGGTGTAAATCTGTTAGTTAATTATTCATATTTGTTTCGTGCAACTTTGTTGTGCTAGCTATATTTGCAGTAAAAGCTTCTAAATTTGATATACCAATTCTCAAGTACCTGGAATTAAATTATACTCAGGCTCCATATACTAAATATAGTTTATTTCTTATAAATGCATTTGCTGCGAAATTGGGTTGCAGTGCATCTTACGCAGATAAAATTAAGTTTCAGTAATTAAATACTTAAATAAAACATGTAATTATATACTTTTGTCTCATCCTTTATCGAAATTTATATTAAGTTACCATTTATTAACATTATTTTAGTTTGAAAAGTTTATTTCAAAATTTCGTCATATGTTGTTTCAACTAGTCTGTCAAGATATTAAGTTTGGAATTTTTTTCTAGAGTTTTGCATTGTTTCTATCAATTTTTAACCAAAAAAAATTAAAGTTGCGGATGAGTGCTTAAAAGTTTTAGGGGGTATCCCCCGCTCTGCATATTTAGCATAATCACTCAATGATTTCCAGATGAAGGACATTACTTGTTTATCTATGCACAAACAAGGGAATCACTAAACAATAAACACAGTTACTGTTACTACAACAAATAAAATATTAATTATCTAAAATATAGTACAGATATTAATGTGCAACGTATATAGTTTTACTTTAATTCAGAGTCTTATGAAATTGCATTTAGACAAGATCAATACCTTTGCTTTCAATGTTTCAAATTTAGGTTCCTATCGTTGTACCTCGTCTCACTTCTTTATTTTCCCCTTCAATTTTTAAACAGAGCCTTTATTTATTTATTTATGTTTAATCTTTCAAATTACAGATGGTTTGTACAGTATAATGTAACAAGACAATATAACAATAATCTAAACAATATAACTAAAAATACAAAATTAAGTGCATATATTTGAGGTAAGGCATACGACTATTATTCCAAAGCTGTTTGGCTTTTTTTATTAAATCATTCTTAAAAAGTTAATTTGCTTCTATATTTATTTGCTTTTGCTTTTTGTTTAATTAACATAGATTTGTTATCGTGATGATCTTATACAATAATAAACCGAAGGAAGTTACTACCCATAGGATGAGCTCCAAGATTACCAGTAAGTACTAGAGTACCTTAGGGTATGTATGAAAACAACCCTCTTCATATCTCTCTTAGAGGAGGATATGACACTGTTTAATATATTTTTCTTAACATAATGGAAATAATTAATTCCTCTGTTGCATTTAGAACACATTAATGAAATTAATTGTACGAACTACTAAAATAAACTGATTTTGTTCTAAAAGTACTATAGTAAAATATAGACATGCAGAGAAAAATATGTCAATGTTCACAATCAAAATTGGAACCAACTGAGGTAATATCCCATTTTATAAGTGTACGAAATAGTAATACCAGTGTAAGTAATAACAATAATTCTAAATGTTAGAATTTCAGTACGATAGTTCTTTCAAAGTAATAGTAGATTAACTACAATAGGAGTCGAATCCTTAAATTGGAAACTAATTTGTCATCACTTACTTTTCTCTTTATTTATTATTTATCATTGATCCCAACAAGCCTAAGCTCACATAAAGAGGCAATACATTGTAGATTACACAAACATCAGATGGCATTGAACAGAAAATGAAATATAAATTTATTACTCTTACTTCTCAGAACAATTATTTCTCATCATATACATCATTTAACCTAATCTATACATAAT
The DNA here is from genome assembly GCA_022664845.1 of Lepisma saccharinum. Taxonomy (NCBI): domain Eukaryota; kingdom Metazoa; phylum Arthropoda; class Insecta; order Zygentoma; family Lepismatidae; genus Lepisma; species Lepisma saccharinum. Next base: position 6,608 of record JAGDQP010018571.1, on the reverse strand, counting down.
CTGAACACTTTAGAAAAGATTTTTTAAACTGAAGTTATTACTCAAATTATATTTTATACTTATTCCTACATTTTCCCTATATCTATACCTGCAACCTATTATCTATTCCTAACTATCTATAGCTAAACTGTCTGCTAGGTTATCATAAATGTAAACTGACTGGGAGATAAGGCTCTAGATGTGTATCCCAGTAGTGTTGTTTAACCAGCCTCTTGACCATAGAAATATTTAATGCCTGTCGAATTAACAGGGGAAGTTCATTAAACGTTCTGTAAAGAAAATATTTGACTCCTGGTTTACTGTATGTACTTGTTCGTATTGTTTGTAAATGTAGTGACAACTTTGATCTGATATTATAATAGTGACAATCCTTATTCATATTAATAGATAAATTGGTATGCTTCAAATTTCTGATTGTCTTGTACATATTAAAGTTCGAATGTAGTTTAATCATCATCTCTAACGGATGAATTATAAAATTACAATAAATAAATTTCGTTGGATATTTTAAGTCTGATCTATACGTTAACCTAATTGCCTTTCTTTATAATATATATAAAGGTTGCAAACCTTTTTTGTTAGAGTTAATCCATATTATTGACATAACTTAAATGCGACTGAACTAAGGAATAGTAAACATTTTACTGGTATTAGAGGATTCTACTAAACATTCTACTGAACCGATTCAATACACCAAAACCCGGATAAATCTTACTAACTTCTTCTAGAATATGTTCACTCCACTTCAAACGTTACTTTAGAATTAGTCCTAAATATTTAGTACAAGCCACCCTTTCAATTTGTATGTTACTAGTTTTAATTTTATTAGGAGTATCTAGCTTTGAAAAAGGATTATGAAACATTATAAAATTTGTTTTCAAAAGGTTCAATAACAGCTTATTTCTGCATAACCATTCATTAAGTATTTCGATATCATATTTTGTATTAGCTATTAAATCTTTTACGATATTATCTGTATGAAAAACCAGCTTATCATCAGCAAATAATATTATTTCCCTTTCAATTTTATCCTAATAATATAATTTATATATACTACGAATAGGAGCGTTCAAGCACAAAGCGTTGAGGCACACCATATACTATTGATGATAATGAACTGTCTTACCTACTTATGCTAACATACTGATATCTATTAGTTAGATAATTTTTAAACAATTCAAGAGGTATTCCCCTAATTCATATAATTTAGTAATTTACTTAATAAAATCTCATGATTTAGGGTCTCAAAAGCGTTTTGCAGATCTATTCACAAGCCAGAAGAAATTTTATTAGTATTCAGAGCTTCTTCAATTTCAACTACGACATTAACACCAGCATTTAGAGTAGATGAATTTTTCCTAAAACCGTATTGATATGGATAGAAAAGAAATGATATTATCTAAGTATGAAATTAATTTTTTATAAACAGTTAACTTTTGAAATGGAATTTAAAATTGATATTGGGCTATAGTTACTTGGATTCTTGCGATCTCCACCTTTGAACAAGATAACGTAATTTATTGGTGGGTTCCTATTTCTTGCATTTGCCACTCGAATCGATATTTATCTAAAGTAGATTTGTTCCCAAAATAAACAGCATTTAATATAAAGTAAAGCATGGATTCGTATACTTATCATTAACATAAGAATAGACCGAGAGTGCTAAAAGGCAAATACTTATTCAGATTACCGTGATGAGAGCAAACCAATGGTAATGAATCACATACTCTACCTACTTTGGTTTCACTGTTTTCTAAATTATATAACAATCTGGACCTTATTAATATTGGACACAATGCATTACCAAAATATATCATATGAATAGTATATTGCTATATATCTCAACAAATTAAGTATGGCTGTTTAGATATGATATGTGTGAAAGTATTTGGCTTCCATTACGTTCAGTACACATTAATATCTGCACTCTTTATTATATAATATGCCAAATTCCTAATATTAAATTTTCAAAAAATGTCGAATGATCAATAGCAACTAATCAATAATATATTCTAGAAAGAAGTATTCTTTCATTGGTTTTCCTATAGTCATACTATCTTTTCAGAAAGCGTTGATCCGAATCTTTGAATTTTTCAAAAGTTCATTAATTTCTCTAACAGAACACAGGAACAATTTTAGCTATTTTACAAGATTTTGAAAAGGAAGCAATTTCCAAAACATGTTACTAAATTTTGCAAATGCATTACAAGTAGATTGAAGTATGTTTACATGTAAATAAAAAATCGTTAGATATTTCGTCTCCTTTTCCAGTTCTCTTCATTTTAAAAGATATTATGATATTAGTAACATCACTTGGTGTTACTGCAGAAAAAAAACAAAATAATTAGGTTTGCTATAAGTTATCACATCTGTGACGTATTAGTTACTTTTGCAACTTTTTTCGATAAATTTATTCCTACATTAACAACATATTCGTTTAAAGTAGCAGGTATTTCGACATTAATAAATATATTAGTACCCAATGTAAGCTCAAAGGTTGATAATATTCTATTTTTCTCATGTTCTCATTCGCTACATTCTAGATTTTTTGGGGATTTTTCCCCTGGTTTTAAATATTTCTTATTATTATAATATTTTTTTTGTTTTCTTTTTCTTGCAGTTATATTTCTCACTCTCTCTTGTACTCTTGTCTCAAACTTATATTGTTTGGACCCTTTTTCAGTAAAGTAAAATGTCTGTCTCTTTTTTGTATTAAAGCTTAATATCAGTCACTAATTTATCAAACAACTCTTCAATTGAGAAAACAATAAACTTTTACAATTTGATTGTATTTTTTTTTTATTTCAGGGACGTTCCACCCTTGTTTCTATGCATTATTTGCACAAAATGGGTTGTGCACTTTCAAAGGCGTACAGCACGAGCAGTTGTTCGCTGTTACCATTTTGGGACAGGCAGTCCCTAGAGAGTTCTGGATTGTTGGGGTTCCGACAGTCCGAGAAGCTCCTTGGATCCCTCAGTTTTGACTTCGAGTGATGCGGGATGACTTTGGACCAGGCGTCTAGAATGTTATCATGCTTTTTGTTCCTAATTTTGCCATTTATCTTTAATTTGCTATTTTATACAAAAACATTTAACATATAAAACAACACACACACACACACGGATAGCACAACATAGACGTCGACTCAAGATGGCTTCTTCTTCTTTTCCTGTAACGATAAGAAAAAAGGGGGAAGAAAAGAAACTGGACTGCAACGTAAGTATTACTGGTATTTTATCACAAAGTATTTGCTGGTCTGTTCTGTATTTCTATTCCTGATTCCCTTCCTCTTTCTCCTGTGCAATTGATCTTGTTCCTGAAGTCACTTTCACATCATACACACAACACTTCATTGCTTATCTTTAATAATAAACTTATGTCCCGGATTCCAGATCACTCATATTCAGTTTATATTTTTAGTTTTAGTTTTTTGGTTTCTTACTTTTGTCTTCTATTTTGTTTGGCCTCCCGTCACACTCACAAGCACGCACAACACAACTTGAGTGTATCTTGCTGCAGGGTTCCAACAGCAAGGCACCCACCAGAACACCGCTGGTTTCCAGCGGTCACACACACACACTCACTTCTACTCATATTCACTAATTTTATTTAGTTTTGCTCGATTTTATGCACTATTATTGATATAGTTTTCCTTTTTAGATGGAGTTTAGTTATTAGTTAGGTTATTTTTAGTTTGCTTAGGTTATGTTATTCAGTTTCGGATTGTTCGAGTTCCCGGATTGTTCCATCCTACCTACTAATGGTGATGTTCACGCTCGTTGAACTGACTGCGCACACGCCTAGCTCGCGAGGTCCACGTCATGTTCCCTTCTCCCTAACCCGTTTTATATTAGTCAGCACCTGGTCTTCGCCGCTCCCGGCCTCGGTTGTCCCCGGATATAAATTTTCTTCTGTGATATTCTGTTACTTTTTGGGTTATTTCCTGGAGGACAATCGCCAGTTCTGGTGTTCTTACAAATTCTACAATTTCCATGTTCTCCAGGAGAGTTCTTTGTTCGCCAACCAGGTTTTCTGTTTCTTCTCAAATTAGCATTACGTGTTCCGGGATAACGATCACCCACAGGCGCGACATAGGTTATGCTCGACTATATTCATGTTCTTTAGTTTCTGCGTGAATAGGCCATGTCCCATGAGGAAGTGTAGCATTCCTCCCGTAATCTCCACATCGAGCTCTATCCACCTAGCCACGTCCGGTATTATGCTATATAATCTTCTAGCTTTCCTACATTCTTGCCAGAAACGCTGCCATGCATTAGTTAGTATTTCCTGCACATCCTGCTTGGTGTCCGCAGGAGCATGTAGTATCATAGTAACCCTTTGGTATTTTTTTATTTTAATCCAATGCATAGCACCCAGCTTTTTGACTTGCAGGTGAATTGGCAGAGTTACAGTAACCAAATGGAGTGCCTCCACCGGCGTAGTTCTGTATGCCCCTGTGAGTCTTGTCAAACTTTGAGTGCGGTTTATTGTTTGACTTTGTCTAACATTATCCATCCGGTGGCTCCAGACACTGGAGGCATATCCGACTAAAGATCTTATGATGACTAATGGTACAGCTTAACAGTTTTGATCTGTATTCTTAGTTTTTTTGTCGCAATGTTTACTAGTTTATGTGCTATTTTAATTACTTCACTTGATATCAGTTCAGTGTGTTTTTTAAATTTAACATTTCGTCTAGTGTTAGTCCTAAATATTTAAATGTTTGTACTTATGGGCCCTCTGTTAAGATTAATTTTTCCCTTAAATAGTACGAATTTGTTTTCCCTGCTTAAACTGTTAGTTTATTATTGCTGCACCAAGACGCCATTTCTCTTGTAATTACGTTAGATTTCCTTTCTATCTCTGATCTAATATTTCCTTTTATTATCACCGCCAGGTCGTCCGCAAACCCTACCACCCGTTCTAGTTAAGTTCATTAAGCATCTCCAGATATGGCTGGAAGGTTAGGTCCCAGAAGATTGGTCCTAGAATCAACACCCTGAGGCATCCTCCTTTCAGTCATTTGCCCACAACTCCATCGCTTGTATTCATTTCTATTCTTCTATTACAAAACTAGTATTTAATTACCTCCAAAATGTTTGTATGGATCTTTAGATTTTTTATCTCTCTCATTAGAGCTGGCCACCACAGGCTGTCGAACGCCCCCGCTATGTCAAAGAGTATTCCTATAGTATATTTACATTCGTCATTGTTAAGTTGCTGGATTTTGTTACAGTGTTCGTTGATAGCGTTTTCAGTAGATTTATTTTTCCTAAAGCCAAATTGTAGGTTGCAGTCATTAAGATTAATCCTTTTATTATTATCTTCCCTCCTATTAATTTTTCGAATATTTTGCTCACGACATTAAGCAAGCAGATATATATATCGAGGAAGAGCACCAAATTCGGGCCCCGGTTCCTAAAGCGAGCCCCCCTGTATTCCTGAATTGGATGTAGGTGTAGAGGTTTGGCAATGCGTGAGGGTGATAGTTTACGTTATTCCCACATGGAGCGGTAGCGTTTTTGTAGATTAATGCATGCATCACGCGCCAGTCAGCTCGTCAGTGATGTTTGTGGTGGTGAAAGTTTTTTTACTCCCGTGTTCCATTGTTTGTGTACTGTGCGAAATTGATGGGTAAGTGTATAACTCTTTATGTATGTAATTCGAAGTAAGTGGCGTACCTTATCACGTAATTGGTAAGTAGCTAGAGAGTATCAATTAGTAATTGAAGCACTTGTAAAAGTAAACACGTGCTGCCCTAAAGTGGGCCCCCTTCTGTCATATTGTAACAAGCACAGAATGTTTTCTGCCAAATGCATATCATGAAATTGTGATGGGATACTTATGGGGAAAGCAAGAAAGAACCTTAGATCATGGAATCAAGACAACATAACCAAAGCCATATATGCTATACGGAAGAAATGGATGGGCTTGAAAAAAGCAAGTAAGACATATAAAGTTCCCAGATCAACTCTTCAGAGATTAGCTAAGGAAAAATATGGAAATCCACTCATGACTACTGCAACGAAACTCGGTCGACGAAGTGAACTTTGTTTCCGGTGTGTCATGTGTTCGTTGTGGGCCCATGTAGAACGTGCTGGAACTGACAACGAAGTTTGGATTTGGGATTTCTGTCAGTAACATGACTCCATTTCAAGTTTGATTCTGAACTGTTTTCGATTTTGTTTATTTGAAACTTTTTCTTGCATTCAGTTTGTGAAAATATTTTATCTCACATATTTTATAATTACCTTTGAGTTTTCAAATTTCTTTTGAATAAAGTGTGTTTAACATTCATAAAAGATTTTAGTTTATTTCTAAGTCTTCCATGTCTCTGTTCTTCAGTATATATCACTACAAAATTATTTTGTTTCTGTATTGTACGAAATTTAATGGGGCCCACTTTTGGAACGTATTTTTTTCAATGTGAAAAATGCTTTTCTCCTTGAAAAACCATATTTTGTTAAAACCCATTTATTTTCTGATTATTATCGGAGGAGACATGCACAGAGGCTATATGTCATGTTACTCCCACCCCTAATTATATTAATTTTGTCTTGATAGTTTCTCGGATATGAGGCAAAAACAAAATGGGGGTCCACTTTTG
>JAGDQP010018570.1:11707-36339 GCA_022664845.1 Lepisma saccharinum | reverse complement strand
CTTGGCACAGCTTACCACTCTACCTAAGCTTTCCATCCGCTCATCCATTTCAACTCGTCTCTCTTCCTTCAACCTTCCTTTTCTCTTTTCTTCTGTCTTTCCTTAGTGGAATAGAAGATACATTCCCTCGCTGAATTGCGATACTTATGCGCTTGATTAGGAAGGTGGAAATACTGTATATATACGAGGGTTGGGGCATAAGTTATGGCAACTATTATTTTTCTCGAGAATGCGGAACACAATTTCGAAATATGCAAATGGAAGGAGCTACTGTCCGGTACTATTAAATGCTTGAACACCGCAAGTCATGTGTTCCAGAGGTAGGTAGGGACGTGCGGAAAAAGCCATAAATCAAAATATCGTACTACACGCGTTTATTAGTTACAGGACTACATTGGTAATACGTAAACAAAAGGGATGCCCTACGAACTTTCAAAGTAATCTCACAGAGCAATCACAACACGCTGCCAGTGATGTGGGAGGCATCGAATACCATCAACCTAATCAAGTTGGAGTCGAGAAATTTTACGCTTGTTGTTGAATCGCGTTCTTGCTGAAATGCTGATGCCACTCTAGTGACGGTTCGATGCGGCAAGACATTATGATTCACTGCTTCCACCAGATCCTTGTAGCATTCTTTGACAGTGTGCCCTCAAAGAATGTCTGTTTTCACATATGAACGCAGTCCACGCCGAGTAACTTCCATTCTGCGTGATGATTGATTCACCACTAATATTTCCCCGCCTTCCGTGCAACAACCGTTACACACACTGTCATCTAATGACACCTTTACCTACTATGAATGACATGCTCTTCGGAGCGTACTATCATATTGTTGTCACATTTTTATTTTGGAGAAGAAAAAATAGTTGTCATGACTTATGCCCCAACCAGCGTATATCTTTCGCTTGCATAATCCTACAAAGCCATTTTAGACGTCATCTTGGAAATCAGGAAAGTAGTTGAATGAAAAATTGGCACCCTACAATTTCGTCACCCAATAGAAAAATCAAACTTAGCCTTAAAATCAAACGAGAGTTTATATTTGTGACATTAGACACCCGACTACTCCCCTTTTGATCCTTTTTGCATTTCTTTACATCTTACAAAATTTTAGGATTTGTGAAAAAGTTAAGGTTATATATAAGCAGTTTGAAATGTTGCAAAGTTTGCTGATATAGGTTTCAAAATCAGGTTAGAGTATTTTTTCATTACACGCGATGTCCAAGTCGGAATCTAACCCGATACAAGTGCGAAAATTTCAACTCGACCTGAAGACGAGAGAATATGACGCTCAGGGAAATAAATATAGGATGTAACCGAGATCATATTTTTTTTTCTATTGGTACTATCAAAATATACACAGATAAACCATTATTCATAATAGAAAATTCCATGTGCTTCTATATTCCATTTCTACCCTTTCTCATTATAATCCCACTCAAGGGTCTGCTGCAGGTTTTACGTCTCACGGTCAGAAATAACTGACTCACTTTAGAGTCACTAAAAGGGTGGCTATGTGGTGGTGGCCGCCAAAATGCTGCCATGGCAAATCAGCTTAGTTTCTCTGTCGGAAGCCGTAAGAAGCCCAAACCAACCCGAATCAGAGTTCCCGGGTCGAGGTCTGCCTGCCTACTTTTTGATCATGAGTAGTATTGCTTACCTTTAAATTTTATGTCCAGGGAACACATTTTCAATTTATTGTAATACATGTTCCATATGACCATCCCATATTCCAAGATCCAAATTTTTACGTGTGTTAAAGTTCTATAAATATTTTCTACGCTGGTTTATAGTTACAAAAAGAAACCTGCCCCTTTAGTCCAGTCATTGAGCACGTGGATAGGAAATGGGGAGGCACTCAGGTTCGAACCTTGACTGGCCATCCTGACTTAAGTTTACTGGTTTCCCTTCATTTCCAGTAGGTAAATTTGGGGATTTAACCTCAGTTAATGTTCTGCATGCTGCCATCGTAATCCCTGCCCTTAAAGAATAATCGTCGAAGGACTTCATTCTTCTGACATGACGAGCTTAGGCCAAAAGTTGCTATTGCCGCCGATAAAAGAAAAAGAGAATATACACTGGCATTTAGCAACGTATTCGTTAGGGGTAAACATTTAGCAGCGTATTCAGAAACTTTTTTGAACTGACTAGAGCTGTACTAACGAGTGACTACCAATATTAAAATATTTCAGTTACTGGCAGAACACGTTTCTGAACACGGCTGCTAATGTTTAATTGATAGCCAAAAACGAAAAGTGGTCCATATTACCTTTTTTCTCTCCCTGCCGCACGTATTATTGTACTAATTTTCAGAGATGAAAGTACTTACTATTCTTCCGAGAGAGTACAGGCACAATGTTACTTGAGGGATGTTTCTTCTTTCGAAAAGATCAGCAGTTTGGAAGATTTCCTCATCTGGAACACCATATTTTCTTATGGCTTTTTGGAACCTGAATTAAGGAACAAAAACAACTTTACTTACTTATTCCAACAATCCTTTTAAATTAAAACACTTATGTATCGTTTAGTGGAAGTAGTTTATTAACGATTTGCACAGATTTAGATTACAAAGTAAAATGTTAAATTGCACGAAAATATATTGCTGCTATTTTTATATCGGGCCTCAATGTACAGCTATATTACGAAATAATTTTTTGTTATATGTTTCTTTATAAGTATGCATGTTATACTGTAAAATACTTGCCTTTCTTATATTTAGAATTGGATTTGTATATGTGCACCGTCTGGTGATATCCTACTGATTCCTGTAACCATGTAACCAGACAAGGACTTAACCACACTGTAGCCTACAGCCATGTTATGTCAGATTTTTAAGACGTGAAGAGTTTTATTGATACAAAGAAAAGAAATCAAGATTAAGAAAAAAATCATTATAAATGTATAAAAGCAAAGAATGTGCTCTAAGGGATATTGATACTTTGATACTTCAGATATGAATATTTCAATTGCGATATAAAAAGTCACCGACTGCAATATTTTGAATATTATTTTGAGTAATACTAAGATAATCTTTATTTTGTATGGGACATTCTAGTAACTTTTGATTTCGGTCATTCACGATTATATTGTTAAGGCTCTACTAGTTAAAATCTACAAACATCAATTCGATTCGAACCCGTGACGTGATTCGAACCCGTGACCTTCTTTGGTGGCCTAACGCCTCAGACTACATGGCTGCCTGGTCGGCGATTAATGCCACGATATGCCTGAAAGTCATATAAGAACGAACAAGGAGTGACGCCATATCGTATATTTACTATATTTTGAGGAATCAAGGGGGGGTGAATTAATGCCCAAGCATGACCACAGCTATTGGAGGGTTGGACGTAAATATTACACTGGTTAACTAGTGCAAGCGCTACCTAACACTGAGTATACACTGAAAAATAAGAGATTCTGACTTTGATTTGACGGTGTTTCAATTATATATAGTGTCTCACCAAACCGCATTAGCAGACAGCTTGGTAAGTATAATGTCTGCACCCATCCTTTCTTAACACATGATGGTACCCTTACTTAAAAAAGTGAATGGAGGTTAGAGTTGTAAGAAATAATAATTCTTTCCTCCAGGAGAATTCTTTCACTGTACGCCTAATACTTAGACAACCAGCATTACAGTACAAATATGTGTAAAAGCATGGAATGCCAGGACATTCCTTCATTTGCAGGAAGAAAGAATTGATTCGTTCAGCATCATTTAGAGAACCACGAGATTGATAGGCAGAAAGTCCATTCACGTTAAGCTCTAAGAGATAGGAATTAATGCCTAGAAAAGGAAAATACTAATGTGGACATCATGTAGGAATTGCCATTATTCAATGTAACAAAACATCATTTGTTCAAACACACACACAGAGGAGGAAAGAGAGCGAAAGCGAGAGAGCTAGAAAGCATAGAAGCGTCAAAAGGGGGAAAGAGCGAAAAAAGAGAGAAGAAAGGAAAGAAAAAGGTTAATAAAAATAGTGGAAGACATGGAAATAAATGAAATTTTAACGTTTCAGGATTCACAGGCTGCGTGTTTGCCCCCTGCCCCCCTCTCTCTCTGTCTTCAGTTTTTCGCTCTCTACGGGATAAATCAATTTAAATAGCAATAACGAACATCGCAACAGATATTCCTTGAAGAAAATAATTTGAAATCCAGGCAGGAAATCGAACCAAACACCTTGAATAAGAGAACCTCACAGGCTGACTACTTAGCTACACAGACCATAACAAATGTGTTGTTAAATCAGCCATTAAATTCGCTACTGTCAGCGAATAACGCCGTATACCCTCTGATTAACCTTATACATTAGCGTATACCTTCTGCTAAGATGCGTATACGATTTACTTTCATTTCGTTTATTTATTTAATTAATTTGCCTGTTCCAGTGAGATTACTACGCTCAAATTCTTTTTGTTCAACTTGATCGAAAAAAATATTCAGAAGGGGAAGGGGATATAACTAGAAGATGTGGATCAGTATATTATTTCTATCTTTTCACTATAATAATACTTTTGTAGAAATGTGAACAATGCATACAGTCAATTTGAGCAGATATTTTGTGTGCAGGTCTTAAATGTTTTCAGAAGCAAGGTAGAAGTTTAACTTTTCGATATATGGAGTATATTCGAGAATGCTATTTTGAATAGGTTTATAAAGGCTGGAATAAGTAAGACTTATGTGTTGACTCCAGAAGCCAAGGGATACAAGTGAAAAATGGAGAGTAGAAAGAAGTAAGAGGTAATCTTTTATATATAACCCGAAATATATGTCACAAAAAACATATATGCATCATATTTTATGCAAAGAAACCGTGGATCTTAACATATTTGGGGTTCTATCATACAAATATTGCATTGAAACGTGTTTATTCGTTAATGTCACTTGTAGCTCTCGGCTTCAGAGTCGGCAATTCGACATAAAGAATGGACATTTCTAGTAGTATTTTTATTACAATAAAAACTTCTTCTCTTAAAGTAGACTAGGGAGAACATTTTCTTTACTTTCTGTGATGCATTTATCTAGAGTAATAAAGCCTTGCTTCGAAACAGTCTCAGTCTTGCGCTTAGTCAGGCGCCGCCATGTTATAACATAATCGACCTGCCGACTGATTGTCATTAACATACAGATGGTATTTGATTTGTTGGTATTGTTAACAAGAGATAGCAAAAATGGATCGAAAGAAATAGTATAAGTGGAGAATAACGTTTCTGTATTCCTTAACACGTCATTTAGTTCGTTTTATTCATTTAAAATAAATTTTTACTTTTAATACTTCTTTAAGATGTTGATATATTTTGGTAGCTTCAACACTAAAATATAGCAGCTCTTTTTTCATGGTTAGTTCATATCTTTTAATAATGTTCTTTAGAACTCTTGTATTTTAAAAAAATCTACTTTTTCTGTAAAAAATGTGGGTTTTTACATTCGACAATTGTATTCTTTTTTAACTAGTGCTAGTGAAACATTTTTCAATAACTTAAAAGTATAATATGAACTAATTGTGCTCGTTACTGCCATCTGTTAACAATTTAACTTACTTCTTGTAGCCCGTGAATATATTGAATAGTTTTAATATGTCATTGTAAAACAATAATAAAAACATGTAAGAAACAAAAATGTAAATTTAAACTATTACACTGAAATTACTTTTGCGGTTCGTCGAGTAAAATAAAACACGCCAGATTGGAACAGCCTTAGGTGAAAGTATAAGAAAGTTAGAAGTTGCGTGCGCTAAACAATTGCACCAAATTGTCAAGACATCAATTTTGACACAAACTAGCGATAAGAAGAACACTGCAAGTTAAGACTGATCCCTGTCATTGTTTCAAACATTTTCTGTTACTAAAACATGTTTTATTGTTTTAATTTATTGAAGTGTGTTCTGCAGATTTGTTCATTAATTATTTCGTTAAGTGATGATGTGAATGTTCTTTCTCTTTCTTGTTTCTTCGCCTTTAAACTTCTGAATAAGGAACATTACACAGGGAGAAACATAGCTATGGAAATAGTACGAATTGATTACGCCAAACCAATCAGATGATGTTTTTCGTTGTATGAGGTAGGAGATGGAATTCTTAATATTTCATGCCATATTTCTACGTAACGGAAAACTGTAGCGCTGAAACTTCATGACAATTGTAAGTGAATTTGAACTGATATGGATGATTTGTAGTTGTGCAAAAGTCGAAACAATCTTGTTTCTCATTCCCCCAATGCAACAAATTATAATATAAATTCGTTGTTATTGTCTCACTAGAATATAGTTAAAGTATTTTGCGTTCCCTCTTGTTTTTGTAGAAATTAACTTATTCCTTCCCTATATATAATGGAAACATGATCCCTATTTAATTATTCATAAACTTAGCGTATACCCTGTGAAAATTCTGGAACTACTGCACTGCACGAGCGAATGACATTTCGTAACATTGTTACATAACACATATGTAGTGTAAATACGTCATTGGTTTGAGTGAAAAGACCAGGGTTCAAATCTTGACGGGTGCGAGTATTTTTTCTTTCAAAATATATTTCTATCTCTTCATATCTCTTTAAAGATACTGCCGCTCAAATAGATAGTGTGTCTGATAGTAGTAATTCTGATTTTAAACAACGTTCTGTTCGCACGGGGTTAAGTCGGTCCTTTGAATTAATAGGCTATATTCACTGTCAGGTGATATTTTGAATCAGGAGAAATTTCTATTGAGTGGTGTACAGTTGCGTATTAAGTTAATCTCAGACAAACAAGCTTTTTGTCTAATGAGCGAAGCTGGAGCTGAGGGGAAAGTTGTAATTATAGATGCAACAGTGCTTGTAAAAAGGTTGACGTGTCGCCTACTGTGTAAATAGTGAAAATTACAAAATCCTAAATTTGGAGTAAAATATCCTATAACAAAAGTGCAAGTGAAAACCGAGACTTTACCTCAGGGAATTATGGACACCACACTTCCAGATCTGTTTTCTGGAATAGTGCCTAAAGGTATTATTATCGGGTTTGTTACTAATACCGCTTTTAATGGCACTTATACCACAATCCATTTAATTTTAAGCATTTCAGTATGTCATTCTTTACATTGTATGGTGAAGATAAATACTTGTCTATATCTGCCAAACTATTTGTTACACGTTATTGTGGTCTTGCAGTATTTGTCAGCACTGTCAGGTACGTTCATGTAGATATTTTGAGTAATAAATAACTGTTCAAACTGAAACTGCGGGAGCCGTTGTAACGGCTGTCCGGACTTTCTTCTACTTGTTCCAATCTTTCATTTGCTCCAAACTTTAACGCCCTCTAACGGATAAACGCGGTCTTACGAGGTCGAAATGCTTTGCAGGCATTATCAGCATTGGGGTACGAATACAAATACGAAGTCTTATCAAAAAATTCCTGTTCAAGCCGAAACTACGTGGGTCATTGTAGCGGCTGTTTCCCCCTTGATCCCAACTTTAACGGCCTGTAGCGGACATACGAAGCCTTACCCGATCGAATTGCTTTACAGGCATTATCAGCATCGGGGTACAAATACTTATACGAAGTCTTATAAAAAATCCTGTTCGAACCCACATCCTTCCCTTGTAAGTTGGTTTGGAGTGATTCATAATAAACTTTGTTGTTTATACATCACTGACTTCAGGTTAGGAGAAGTTAGCTTAGTTTAATTAGAAATAGTAAACTTATTGCTTATGTGAGAAAAGTTTCAAATAAACTGTCAGGGGCAAGAGCGCACAAGAAGCCACATTAATTTCGGCGTGCACGCATTGTTACTATATATCTCTTTTTGTCTCTCCTCTTTGTCTGTCACTTCTCTATATCTGACAGACATCCATCGGTTTCATCTGCTATTGTCTTTCTTATTACTTCTCCCTGCATCATTTTTACAGTTTCATCTACCTTTCATTCTTTCATTTAATCTCTATCTAGAAAATTATCTGCTTATGTTGTTTACTGATTTCTGTTACATGGAAGAGATGGAGGGAGAGAGAGAGACAGGTTTGTTTTTACTAAACACGACTTTACGATAAGATCTAATTTGGGTGGTCTAACTGCATGGCGCTAAGAGCCGCATGTTTTTTAATGCGAGGTGTACATATTGCAAAGGACTAGATTTTGTTTATTGCACATTATTTTTACCGTGTTAACAAAATTACATATGCTAAATGGAGATTAGGTATATTTACCTTTCGATGTTTTCCATTAGTTGAAAATTTGATCCTTTTGTTTGAATCTTGCTTACTGACCCTGGGCAAATTTTGTTAATTAATTTACATAAGACGATCCCATCGCGAATAACATCTTCATACGGACCGCTGGGCAACTTTTCACCAAGAACGTCTTCAATCCATTGCAGCACCACCTGTTCCTGTTCTTTGTTGCGAGCCTACAAATGAAATAATAAGTAGGTTAAAAAATTTTATGTGTTAATTTGGCAGAAATAAAAGTCATCTAACTTCAAATAGAAGTAACAAACTAGTAGTATCGTAGGCTTAGTAGGTAGTATTCAAAACAGAATACAAGCTTACATCCACAGTAGGAAAACTGTTCTGTTCAACTTAAGATTTACTTTTATGAACTTTAGTTTCGCCCTGTCTATTCCTACACCTTCAAGTGAAACCTGAAAATGTTTACCCCATCTCACTTATATGTCGGTACCTCGGAGGTAAACTACACTCTTCGGGGAAAGTTCAAGCTCTGTTCATAAATGAATTGATTTAAGCAAGCTCTTTCACATTTTTTGCGACATAGTGTCATATTATCAATTGCAAATTCCGTACATAGTTGTGAATAAATCCAGGAAGAACATGCTCAACTGTAGTAATTGTGCTGAGGTCGAATTTGATTTTTTAATGCCTTTAGGCATCTAAGACTCAGGCCGGGATAGGGGGGCGGGCGAAGAATGCAAGAAGGTATTGACCAGGGCTTAAGATGAAGGTGCCATTCCGGGATTTGCATGATGTGACTGAATAAAATTCATGGAAAACCTCAGTTAGGATGGTCGGCCATTGAACGCATGATCTCCCGAATGCTAAGACAACCAATTACACTGAGCCAAGTTGGCAAGAAAGTAACTTAGTGCAGTTTACCTCCGAGGCCGATATCAACATGCACTGTAGTGCATGCAGCCAAGTTCTGCGCCACAAAACGTCAGTACTGCCAGAAGCATATTATACAGGAAAAAGGCAAAGGTTTTATTGTAGAGAAAACGAAAGCGCCCTTGTATAAATTAAAATTATTTTATAACGTATCCAAAAGAAAGAGTTAAAATAATAGGGACAAATGGAGGTTACTAAGCGAATGCCGGGGCGTGTCAGTTACAGAGTCAAAGTCATAGATTTTCCCACCGGTGTCCATGACTATTCCAATGGTGTATGGTTTGTCTCTGTCGAACTTGTGGCTACTGAAATCTCGTAAGGGCACAAATGGAGAACACTAAGCGATTGAAAAGGACCTGCCAGTTTTAGAGTCATATTCATTGTTTTCCTCACAATTGCAGAACATGACGAATCCAACAGTGTATAGACCATCTCTGTCTCGACTTATAGTTTCTGAGATCTAGGAGGGCCACAAATGGAGAATACTAAGCGACTAGGAAGGAGCTACCAATTTTAGGGTCAAAGTTGTAGGTTAATCCATGGTTTCAGACTATTATGAATCCAGGTGTATAACTTATCTCGGTCACATTTATAGTTTCCTCATCGTTTCGGATCATGAAATATCCAACGTGTAAACCATTGCGGTATAACGCTTTGAGTCGAAATATGTTGGTTTGGTTGAAATATTCCCATAAACGCCGAAGATATAGGTTAAAAATTATTTTTGCAAGATGACGGACGGTAGAACCAAAATTAATGAAAAACATTCAAGTACATGGATCGGAGTCGAAATATGTTGGTTTGGTTGCCCAAGATATAGGAAAAAGTCCATTTTATCAAGAAAGCGGCTGGTGGTACCAAAAATGCAGGAAAAAGTTTCACGTACATGGATCGGAGTCGAAATATGTTGTTTTGGTAGAAATTGTGCAATAAACACCGACGATATAAGGAAAAGTCTATATTTTGTAGATGGCGGCTGAAAGTATCGAAAATAAATGAAAACAATTTAGGCACATTGCTTTCAGTCGAAATATTTTGGTTGAAATATTCCCATAAACGCCGAAGATACAGGAAAAAATCATTTTTTCAAGATGGCGACCGGTGGTGCCGAAAATGCATGAGAATACATGAAACCATTTAAACACATTTAAAAATGATTTAATATATTTAATTCGGTCTGAGTCGAAATGTGCAGGTTTGGTCGAGATATTCCAAAAAATACCGAGGATATAGAGAACATTTCATTTTCGAGATGGCGGCCGAAAATTTCTCGAATATATGGAAACACCGAAGTACAATCGTGCAGGTAGAAAATATATTAAAATCAATGATGCACGTCGTTCTGAGTCGAAATACGTTTGTTTGGGCGGAATATGCCTTCTGTATGAAACTTAGTCGGCAAAATTGAATTCAGCATGCCGACTTTTTGATCATTTAATGTGTTTCTCGTAACCTAGTCTTGATAATTTACTTTTACGCCAAATTTCGCTTGACTAGCTCATGTGGTTATCGTAACCAGACTCTCCGGGGGACTCCGCCCCCATTGTACACATCTACCCTCATATTCCCCAGGGGGTTGCGGCCTCATAGGGAAGGTTTGTCCCATTTATTGTAACCTACTCTTGGACATACACCTTCATACCAAATTTCGTTTTCTAACTTCAGTTGTGTGGAAAATGTTATTGGCCGGCGACTTTCTTACGTTTTTCTTATATTGTCGTGAGCTACTTGCGATGATACACCTACATACAACATTTTATTTCTTTATCTCGAACGGTGTGGAAAATGGATTTAGGCGACATTTTGAATCCAAGATGGTGACTTTTTCAAAATGTAATATTTTCCTAAACCTTTATGCCAAATTTCGTATCTCTAGGTAAAACGGTGTGGAAAATGGATTTTTTAGAGTCCGCCATTTTCGAACCATAATGGCGCCTTGGGGACAATATGTAATATTTTCGTAACCTACTGGTGATAATGTACTGTCGTGCCAAATTTCGTTTCTCTAGCTCCATCTGTTTAGGCTGTGCCCTCTATACAACTATAAGTTTAGCGGCCATTCTGGATCCATTGTAATAATTTGCTTAACGTACTAGTTATGAGGAATCTTCATAACATATTTGGTGTTTCTAGCTCCAGTGGTTTAGGATATGCACTCTACATAGTGATGGAGAATATTAAACGATTTTAAAGGACCTGCCACTCTTAGAGTCAAAGTGATAAATTTCCCCACCGCCTGAGACCATGGCGAATTCAACGGTGTATGGTTCATCTCTGTGTGATCTGAAGTTACTGGGATCTAGTGGGGAGACAAAGAAACATACAGGTTTGTAATACTAACCGATTGAAAAGGACCTGCGAGTTTTAGAGCTTATTTGATAGGTGATTTCTTGCTTTGAGACTATTACGAATCCGACGGTGTATAGCTCATCTCTGTCGGACTTGTAGTCACTGAGATATAAGATAAAGATAAAATTAATTTTATGGGCGGTAACAGCACAGCTGAGATCTAGGAGAAGCACCGATGGAGAATACTAAGCGATTCAAAAGGAACTGCCTCAAAAATTTTAGAATTAAACTGATAATTGTCCCCACCGTTTCAGACCATGGCTAATCCAACGGTGTATGGTTCATCTCTGTGTGACTTGTAGTTACTGAGATCGAAGGTGGAGAGAAACATACCATATCAAAATACATGGGAGAAATGGAGAAAACTAAGTAAGTGAAGAGGACCTGTCAGTTTTAGAGTCAAAGTCATAAGTTTCAACACTGTTTCAGAGTATGACGAATCAAACGGTGTATGGATCAACTGTCGGACTTGTAGTTACTGAGATCAAAGGCGGGGGACGGACAGACAGACAGGACAAACCCTATATCTTTCCTTATTCAGTTACGTTCGTACGGGTGCGCTAACAAGGGTCCATGTCGAAAGCGGCGATTTCGAGGTACCGTAAGAAGAAAGATGTTAAAGTTAGGAATACGAGTTTTCGAAGTTAAGGTGATATGCCAAATATGTGCATGTGTGCAAAATTTGATATTCGTAGTTTGAAGCATATAAGAATTCTGCGCCCCTGAAACATGCATATTTTAGGGTCAGTGTTTCAATCACTCATTATATTGTTTAGGGCGTTCGGAATAAGCTAGAAAGATGAAATTTGGTATTATGGTGAAAGATGATAAGCAGGTAAAGAGAAAATTCCGACATTTTGAAAAAAGTCGCCATCTTGGATCTAAAATGACCCCTAAATGTAAAATTTCACAGAATACACAGCCTAAACAGCTGGAGCTAGAAAAACGAAAGAACCCTGCCCAAACCTTATGAGAAATCGCTGCCGGTCAAATTGCTTGAAATTTTAATATATTGTAGGATGACACCAAGTGAGCAAAACTTTCAATTGGCGAAAAGTCGAGAGATCAATAATTTCAGAGTTACGAGCAAAAATATATGCTTAAATGGTGAACACTGTGGGACCTTGAATTATAATATTTATCGTCATTTTGTTCAATTTTTTCTTGATAATAGTAAAGTAAACGTAATACAATTCGTGTTCTTGTACGTGATGAAAGTAATGTTTTAAAGGGCCGGGATTTTTTTTTCCACGAGGCAAAAAAACGTGGTTTTATTGACGCTTATTTTTCTTCATCACGAATCTTAACTACTTATGCCTTTCCCTTGCATTTCTTGTTTAGGTTTAGTAAAATTTAATGTTCATACTTTAAAAATGTACAATAAACTTTCTATTTACATTATGAATGCAATATATCTCATTAGTAGCCTTCTACAGCCACTTACAACAATAAGTGGAGGTTGGAGTTATAAGAAATGTTTGCTCTTTCATCCAGGGGCCGAATTGTTTCACTGTACGCCTAATAGTGGCAATCAACATGACAGTATAAATATGCGCGAAAACGGCACCAGGCTATTTCTCCATTTGGAGGAAGAAGGAATGTGTCGCTGATGATCATTTAGAGAACCACGAGGTAGACATCCAGAAATCCCATTCTTGTCTTGTTCAAACACACACACACACACACACACAGAAAAAAGAAAGAAATAGAGAGAGAAAGCATGGATGAAGACGGGAAAGAGTGAAAAAAGAGAAGAGGAAACAAGGAAAGGGGGAAAGAAAAATGACGCAAGACATGGAAATAAATAAAATTTTAATGCTTGTGAATACACACTCTGCGTCTCTATCTCCCTGCCCTTCCCCTCTTTCTTTCTCTCTTGTGCTTTTCTCGCTTTGAGGGATAAATCTCTTTCAGGAGTAATCGCGAACATCATTTACAACGCTTAATTCCTTGAAGAAAATATTTGAAAATCAGGGAATGGAATCGAACCAATGACCTTAGAATGAGAGTCTGACACGCTTACCACTCTTTTTTTTACAAATTGTTATTGCTTATTCATGATACAAGGAAAACTTCTGTCTCATACAAAATAAATCATACAGTGTAGACATTGACATTTGACGCAAACATAGCAAATGTACAAGAAAATAGCTCGCAATTAATTAACATGTGTTTTACAAACTTTGAAAGTTATTGGGTATTTCACTCTGTCTCTGAACTGAGTATTATTCACACACTTCGTCAATTACATTTAGAAAATTAGCAAATAACCGGCCTTGAATAGTACCTAACTTCGAACGAGTGCGCTTCGGGAAGTCCATATAGTCTTTTGCCGACATCAACATTTGAGGCGTAGCAAATGCATATTGCAAGATGTGTGCAGTTAACCAAATTGCAGCATTATTCTTCGTTCGGGGATAAAAATTGTAGTTTGGTAGAAGAAACATATGACTCGTGAAAACAGTCGTGGACGACTACACATTAAGCCTAAGATCCTTTGTAAGATATTCCAAATTATGGAAAGGACTCCACATACTGTTAACCTATGTCCCAGGGAATCCAGTTGTTGCATTGTATGCAAAGTTCTGTTGTACTGCGCTGAATCTTATACATGCGTTCTTGAGTTAGTATTGGGTCATGGGCAACCTCATACAATAAACTACGAATATGCTGTGGTAGCCAGCCTTTATGTATGTTAACCCATATGTTATTCCAGACATGGTCAGGAAATTTTTGCACCACACGTGGAATTGTCAATCCATAAACATTTTTCTGAGAATAGAATACAACCGTTTTGGGTTCAAAATTTGATTGGTTGGTCCATAAGTGGTATATAACTCCATTCTGTGATCAAGGCGCATGTAACCACACCAGTAAGTTTCAAATAATTAACATTAGGAGCTGGGAAACTGTCTGTCCAGCAATTAAGTTACTGACTGGTGTGAGATGTTTGTAGACGATACAGTTTGAAGTTACGACTTAAAAACAACACTTTACTCTTTAGTTGAACATTAATTAATTGTGAACCACCACAATCGTGTGGTAAATGCAATACTGATCTCGGTACACCAAGAAAATGTCTTTCCCAGAGGAACCAACCAAATACTGACTGTATTTTCTTTGCATATTTATCAGGTAAAGGTAAGTCTGGCTCACATACCACAATTTACTATAAATGTAGGTGTTCACATACCAAATGCGTTGCACTAATGTTGTCTCGTTTTTTAATTATTTCATACATTGTGTTCTGATTTGGGAATTAAGGGGTTCCCATACAGCTGTATCCTGTGTCTCTTCATCTAAGGTAAAATTAATGCCCAAGATGTTCATGTTTTCCACTGATTCATAAGGTACTAGATCTGGAATCTACACCTACCAACGCGTGACATTGTTAAAAAGGAAACTTTTTGATTTCTGAAAGTTAATCTGTGCCCTACTAGCACTGCAATAACGTTGTATTGTCTCATAAATACATATAATATATTCGGCAGTTGTACAGCTCACACTAACATCATTTGCATACGCAAAGACATTCAAATCTTGAAAATCATTTAGCTCAGGTTGTCTAAAGCTATTTAAAGTATACAAAAATGGTGCCATACTCACTGCAAACATCATTGATAAAGCATAGCCCTGACGGACTGGTCTTCGTATGGCAAACAATTGAGATAATTATCCATTAATAGAAATTTGAGTTTTGTATTATAATGTTCGTACAAGTTGAATCAGTCTCTGATCAAAGTTCTGGCATTGCAACACTGCATATAGATACTCGTGATCTACGCGGTCAAATGCACAAGCAGAATCAAAGAAAACAGACATGCTGAGAGTTTTCGCTTGAAGCGAAAATAATTGATCAAGTGTCTAATACTATTTAATGCATAAAAAATATTGTATTGTTTAGACCATGTAACTTGCATAGAACCAACCAAGTATTCAAGGTACGGCTGAAATGTATCTGCATAAAGTTTGGATATGATCTTGAGATCAGTATTCAATATCGAGATAGGACGATAATCAGATACACTACAACAATTATTCTTTTTAGGTATAAGAATAATTATGCAATCATTTTGTAACACATTACCTTGTGTTTTAATTTCATTCACTATTTGCGTAAATTCGTCACAAATGATATCTCAATATCGTAAAAGAACATATAGCTTAAACCATCCTTACCAGGACAACTGTTTTTGTTACAAGATTTTAAAGTGTTGAAAATTTCATTAATAGTCACTGCTTATAACAATTGATCGTTATCTTCATCCGTTAATTGGTGTGGTACATGAGAAAACAAATAGTTCCAGTCCTGAGTTGACGCTTGCTGTTTGGATATTCATTCATAATGCTGCTTAGATATGCGCATTATATAATCGTGATTAGTAAGGACATTACCTTCATCTTGCAATTGTGAAATGAATAATTGTTTTCGACGGTTATGTGCACGAATAAGATGAAAAAAGGATATATGTTCATTATTAATCATTTCACTAGGGGACATTGTATTAGTGAACTTTGTTCAATTTTGTTCCTTGCATTTGCATAATTTTGACATTAGTTTTGTTTATCTCTATGAATTATTTCTGTTATGCGGTCATAACCATAGCTGATTCAAGACACCATACCAAAATTCAAGTGTCTGATGAATTTCATGCGTTTTTCCTGCTCCCTGCCATTGAAAAACTTTTTAATTTTATATTTTGTATATTGCGTCCACCAATGGTTCTTTGTAGGAAAATATTTATGTTGTTTTACCTAATACCTGCACTTAGTTTTAAATACCTAATAAATAGCTTCATTATCCAATAAACGAGGATTTAATTTCCAATAGATAGGACTAAAGCCATATCAGGTGTCTATAAACAAATATTCATAATTACAGAGATATGATCACTATATTCAGCTGCTACAGCTGTGATAGTAGATACCTGTGATATAAGATGAGAACTGCAGTAGAAGCGATCCAATCTGGGCTGTATTTTACTCGTCTTATATGTAAAACTAACATTATTACGTTTGGCAACCCAAACATCAATTAACTGCAATATGTCAACCAAGGTTTGTAAACTCGTATGTGGTACCAAATATCATGTTATATCAAAAGTCCGCTACACTGCGAGCAAATATTACTCTATTAGTCTGGGAAAACAAAGGTACGACCTCCATTTTATTGAAAATGCCACGTTCTGGTCTGTTACAAAAAGCACTTGGTGAGTAAACATTTATAAATAAGGTGTTGTGACTAACAAAACTGATGCCTCTACCAGATTTCGGTGTAATCAATACCGCGTTTAATTAAAATAAAAATATTCGTAATAGCATCGTAGCCATAAACCGAGTCTAACTGTGTTGTGCATAATTCTTGGATAAAAAAATATATGAATATCAAATTAAAACAGAAATTGTTTTAACAAGCTAATCTTAAAATCAGAGAAAATTCCATTGATATTGATTGTCCCTATACGTGTAGTAAATGACGTATCAAAAAAGCAGATAAAAAATAAACAACCACAAACATTTCATTCCAACGCCCAAGGCAATCTGTTAGTGAAACACACAAAACAGCACGTGATAAGGAAACCACTCTTCTTTAAATGTGTAAGTTAGCAATTCCGTGAGCACTGTAAATCATGTGCACTGAAGCAAGGGAGAGAGAGGGTGGAGAGTCTCCAGCTTTATCGTCTGTTCGAATTGTAGCGCAAGCTACAACTAACAATCACACAAACTTCTGTATTGTTTCGTACTGACTGCTACAATGCGGAACTGCACGAGCAATAATCTTCCTTGAGTATTTTGTCTGTCTATCCGTATCCACAGAAAAAAAAACCCTGCAAACCATGTCTTTTTTTTCTTTGCTTTCTCGTTGAACGTAACAAAATAAACGAAAAAAAAAACGTATTTGCATCTGACTGACACTAATATATTCAAAGATATCCAAAACATGGGATGTCTGTCTATCCATTTGAAAAGGCAAAAACAAAAGAAAAATGACGAAAAAATAACATAAGAAATTAGACCCTAATTATATATTTTTTCTAATCTCACGTAATTCATCCTCACACTTTTCGGATCCATTACGCTCTTTCCGTTTTCTGGCACTTGTCACAGATTTCTTTTTTCTCGGAGAAAGGAGAGAGGCTAGATTGGATAGAGAAATATTTTCTTCTTCCATTTCCATATCATGCTCTGTATGTTCTTCTGTAAACTGATCAGTCTGATTTGTCAGAGATCGAGAAGAATGTTTGTCTGATTCAATGGGAGGAGAAATCTCCCTGCTACTAACGTTCAGACCGGCATTCGCCTCGTGGAATTCAAGCTGATCAGGATTTTCTGTGGGAACTGAAGAAGTCTCATTATGAGTAGGTATGAACGATGATGCAATTTTGTTATTTTGCCAAGCTGGACACACACTATGGACACTATCTTGTACCTTTTCACTGTTGAGTGAAGGTATTCGTCAAGCTGTTGCGAGACTGGAAGAACACGTTATTTGTTGTTAACTTGGAGTGATCCGGTCAGCTCACTGACCGTATCCTCAGTGGTCACATTTAAGGGTGGGAAAGATGGTGGCGTTGACACGTCGTTGAAGGCGCATTTTACGTTTCTCACAATTTGCTATGGAGTGGTCTGATCCAGGCAAAAAAGCAAGTCGGAATCTGACCATCATAATAAACTTGACCTGTAAGATTGCTTATCATAATACGTGAAGGAATGGGCCGAACAATTTGGACAGATGCGACACGTATCCCATTGAACACTGGTAAACAAAAACCCCATTGTTCATTTGTGATTTTCTTCACAGAACCATATTGACTGAGAACAGTTTGAATAGCACTATTATCTAGTTCCAATTCTATGTTCAATATTAGAACCAAAGTAATCCCATCATCTCCAGGACAAACAAGCATTTCATTAGTAGTTCCATCGTGATGGGTATATGGAAGTGTTGACGGATTGAACTGGAGAAAATTATTATAACGGTCCACTGACACAAATTTTAAATATACACAGTAGACCTCATTGTCCAATTGTACTCCTTCCAATTGATCTGGTTCCACGTACAGAACAGTATTCACCCATTTGTTAATATTGAATGCTGATGGTCGTATATGACTGGTTTGCTTGTTAAATTCACACTTGACTGTGTTCTTCGAACAACATGAGACATTATCAATGTGAATTTATAAACAGCACAATACTATCAATCTATAAAGTCACACTATAGAACAGAAAATGTTCTGAAACACCAAGTTGTTTAGCGCAGCTTAACACAAAAGTCCTTCAAATCGGGAGCAAGGAAGTTTGCTTCCTCACTCGGTTACGACTCAATGCGAACTCCCACCACTTAGCTACACAGACCATAACAAAGAAGTTGTTGAATCAGCCATTAAACTCGCTACTGTCAGTCGTTTATTTATGTACATCCTAGCTGTCAGTACCAACTCGCCACGTTCCTATGGTAACTAATTTCAGATAATCTACGAAAAATAAAAAAACATTTATTAATAAAAAAAATATGAACATACAAACGTATATTTTAATAGAAAAATAGAGGAGAAAATCTTGCCTTCACGCCGGGAATCGAACCAGGGTTTTTTATTTAGTAACCTCACGTAGCAACTGCAAATCGCTTGTCAGTGTTCTTAACAATTAAGGATTATTTTCCCACTTCCGTAGCAATGCTATCTTCCTGTCTTTAGTCGAAAGTAATATTGGTTCCTAATTAGCCTCCTACCAGCCAGTCCGATACGGTCTTCACTAAGTGAACTTTTAATTAACAGCATTCACTGATTTTCTTTCACCCCCTGTCAATAGTACATCCGTGTATAACCCATAGATTAGTAGTAATGGGGAGTAAAATGGTATCAGTGAATGTTGTTAAGTAAAAGTTGACTTTCTGAAGACCATATCGAATTGGCTGGCAGGAGGCCAATCAGGAACCAGACATCTGTCTCGTTAAAAGCTGTGTTGTTTATGTAGCAAGATTTTTTATTCAGAACCGTTCGCCATCCTCCACAGTAGTGTCTTAACATAGAATGTCCCATTAAGGCGGGGCCATTCTCGCGCAGGTTCATTACTCCTTAAAAAGTAAATATTACTTAATAGCAGGTGCTTCCAGTTGCCAACTTGGTATAGTGGTAGCATGTCGGCAAGCTAATGTAGAGAACCCACGATCGAATCCTGGTGTGTTTTTTATATTTTTTCTTTAAGAAAAAATAACTTTTCTTTTCTTTTTTATTTCTTTTTTTATTAGGAAAATTAATAAAATTAGTGACCAATTGCACGTGGAGGGTAGATAAGTCAGGTATGGTGTTTTTTATTGCACACTCAATTAACTCGTGTTTTTCAAGCTTTCGAAATAGGACTTTGTGTTTAGACGCTAGTATTAAAATTTCACTTTATGAAGACCGTATAAAATTGGCTGGCAGGAGCAAAATCAGGAACCAGATACATGTCTTCTTGAAAGTTGTGTTACTTATATAGCAAGATTTTTTATTCAGAGCCATTCGCCCTTCTCCACAGCACAAAGGAAGCTCACATGGAAACAATACAGCGCCCACTCTCGCGTAGGATCAGAGCTCCATGAACTATAAGAAACACTGAGAAGGATTTGTCCGGAAATTCGTAGTTTGGTCTGGTGGTCAGTGTATCGGAAAGCTGATCCAGATATCCCATGATCGAATCCTGGTTTCTTTCTAATCGAGTATTTGCAGTTCTAAAAGTACGATTTCCTTAATGTAAATCTACGTAAAACCACGTGTTGACTAGATGTCATGTGATGACACTAAGTATCACGGCGAGACCACCGGTTGCCAGCTCCTAGCGTGCCACGTTGGTAGGACGTTGTCTTACGAAATAATAAAATGTTCGATTCTCGGCTCCCCAAGATTTTTCTTTTATTCTTAAAAAAATATATATTTATATAAGTTAAAAATTTATTATTACTAATTGCTTTCTTGCATTTTTGTAGATTATCTAAAATTAGTGACCATGGGTTAGGGTAGGTTGGGTAAGGTCAGGTTCGGTACGTACCTTTACACTTTTGTTTCTTTCTTCCAAATACATTTCTATCTCTTCATATTTATTATTAATAATTGGTTTCTTGCATTTGTAGTGACCATGGGTTAGCGGAGGTTAGGTAAGGTCAGGTTCGCACAAACAGATAGAAATGTATTTTGAAACAAAGAAACGAAAGTGTAAAGATACTTAACCGAACCTCACCTTACTTAACCTACCCTAGCCCATGATTACTAATTTTAGAATCTACGGAAAATGCAAGGAAGATTATTAATAATAAAATTGAACTTATGAAAATATAGTTTTAAGTAAAAAAGAAAGAAAAAGTTGCCTCTGCTGGAACTCGAACCGGGTCTTTTTACTTTTACTGAATATTCAGAACGGTCTTCTGGGCCTTGTGTACTGCTCGCACAAAATCCAGGTATTGCATCTTTTCTTGTAGAATTAAAAAAAAAATGTTGGCTTTATTTCCTTCTTCCAACTGATGGAAAGATCGTCTGTACAGTTGTATGTGGTAAGCCGTAAGTATGGGAAAATCTACCAAAAAATAAGAAAATCGCAATAAAAACCTTTAAATGAACGTTATTTTCAAGAAATTTATGCACAATGAACTCTAAAGTTACAAGTAAGTAATAAATTATATTTTTCTTTCCCCCAACTGACAGAAATTTCACGCTAGGGATGGGTAAACCTGCTGTTATTCCGTAAGTAGTAATAGGGTCATTTGATCGCACTTTCTTGAAAATTGCACGTTTTTCCCATACCTGGACGATAGCAAGTAATTGATTTTCCAGGGCTGCACGATAAGCAGTGTCGCATTTTTTGTCTACCTATGATAAAAGACTACGAGTACATTTTTCACCACTATTTTGTAAAAGGCTAGGAGCACATTTTCAACCCCTATTTAACATAGTAGAGATTACACACACACACACACATAGCAGTCGGACCCTCTTTTCTACCCTTATGAAGCTCTTTTTAAATTCTTATAAAAGGCTATTACCACATTTTCTCGCATTCCTTACACAGGGGGGTAATAATTGTCTATCTCCTATATAACATGGCAGAGATTACGAACGCATTTGACAACTGTAAACGGCTACGAACACATTTTGACCTAACCCAACATACGGGTGAATTTTAACAGAGCACCTCCCTCTCTATGCTAGCTGACATTTCTCTCATTCAATATTTAATATTGTATTTCGCGCTCATAAGAGGCTATGAACCCCGTTTTTTTGGCAGTTTCGCCCAATATTTCCGAAACGGCTCAAAATATTGAATAAATCTCCCCTTATAAACCCCTTGTCGTTTCTCATCATTTAAAACTAACTCTATTGCTTATGAAACTTGCAAGTTCATCGGCGCAGTAATAATCGTCCGCCATTGGACAACATCAAGCAAGATTTCATCACGAACATCTACTTCTCGAAGATCTCTTCTAATATTGTCCTCCCAACGACGTCTCGGTCTTCCCAATGGCCTCTTTCCATCCGGCCTTCCAACCAGGATTGAATATGATCTTCGTTTTTCCCCCACCTGAGCTACATGGCCTGCCCACTTTAGACGTCGCAATTTCATTATTTTTACAACATCTAGTGAATCGTACAGTCCGTGGAGTTCTTCATTATGCAGTCTCCTCCACTCTCCAGTGTCTCGTCTCGTTTCGGCCCGTATATCTTTCTGAAAACCTTATTTTCACATTCACGTAATTTATGTTCATCTGCTACGGTCGTATTCCAACTTTCCGAACCGTAAAGTACTACTGGCAGAATAACCGTTCTGTATATTTTTAATTTCAATTTCCTTGATATTAATCGCATGTTAGAAGTTTTTCGACTGAATAGAAACATGCGTTCCCCGAAACTAAGCGACATTTTATTTCTTCGGTGACCTCATTTTTGCTTGTTACGTATGCTCCCAAGTATTTAAATTTGTTTACTTTCTCTATGACCTCATCAATAATTCTTATGTTTTTATTACCTTAATTCCCTGTGTTTCGGCCTGTTATCATGTATTTAATTTCTCTATGTTTACCTGTAGACCCATCTCATCGCACCCTTATACTAAGGCATCGGTGTTGCTTTAAGTGCATATATATCGTCCCCTATTAAATATACATCATCTGCGTATACAAACAGTTGATTCATGCCATTCAATGAGAGTCCCTTTTTGTCCCCTTTATTTTTTAAAATGGCATATTCTAACGGAAAGTTAAACAGTAGTGGCGACAAGGCATCGCCTTATTTCAATCCTTTGCGAATCTTGAAATTAACTGACATATTACTACCTATATTATTAACTATTACATATTATTATCGTTTCTCATCATAATCTATCTAAATCCAAACTTTTGTGTTGATCCGACAAAATTTTGGTAATTAGGAACCATTAGGCCCCGACATCTCAAAAACGACACAAAATATCGCAAATATAAATCCAAAAATCTCGTCTTATAAACGCATTGTCGTTTAAAGTTTGGTGATGATCCAATAAGATTTAGGCGATTAGGAACCATTAGGTCCAGATATCTCGGAAACGGTGAAAATATCACAAAAATAAATCGAAAAATTTCCCCTTATAAACTTCTTGTCGTTTTTCATCATAATCTACCTAAATTCAAAGTTTGGTGATGATCCGAAAAAAATTAGGTAATCACCATCCCATAGGGCCCGATATCTCGAAAACGGCTCAAAATATTTCAGAAAATACATTGAAAAACATTAGCGAATTGCATGTCATAGCAAAAATTATAACTACGGCTATGAACACATGAATATATGTTCTTTAGGCTAGAAATTTCATAAAACGGTACGATGATCTTTTTCCATTTCTTATGTCTTAGTAGAAGCGTGCGATGAGATAGGTCTACAGGTAAACATAGATAAAACAAAATACATGATAACAAGCCGAAGCACAGGGAATGAAGGAATTGAAAACATAAGAATTAGGGATGAGGTCATAGAGAAAGTAAACAAATTTAAATACTTGGGAGCATATGTAACAAACAAAAATGAGGTCACGGAAGAAATAAAAAGTCGCTTAGTATTGGGGAACTCATGTTTCTACTCAGTCCAAAAACTTCTAACATCGCGATTAATATCAAGGAAATTGAAATTAAATATATACAGAACGGTTATTCTGCCGGTAATTCTTTACGGTTGCGAAAGTTAGAGTACGACCCTAGCGGATGAACATAAATTACGTGTATTTGAAAATAAGGTTTTGAGAAGGATATATGGTCCGAAACGAGACGAGATGACTGGAGAGTGGAGGAGACTGCATAATGAACTCCACGGACTGTACGATTCACCAGATGTTGTAAAAATAATGAAATCGAGACGACTAAGGTGGGCAGGGCATGTAGCTCGGATGGGGGAAAAACGAAGATTATATTCTATCCTGGTTGGAAGGCCGGATGGAAAGAGGTCATTGGGAAGACCGAGACGTCGTTGGGAGATCTTCGAGAAGTAGGTGTTCGTGATGAAAACTGGCTTGATACTGCCCAGGATAGAATCCAATGACGAACGTTTGTTACTGCGGCGATGAACTTGCGAGTTCCATAAGCCATAGAGTTAGTTTGTTAGTTAATTTAACATAGCAGAGATTTGAGGTCAGTTTCCAGCACAGCACAGGTTTCCTCGCTCACGCCCAGAAATTACACAGTATTTACTCTAACCCAAATAACATGGACGCAATCCGATAAGTCTATTTTCACAGGACTATATAAGCCGCCGTGTCGCATTTGTTGTGGTTAGATTTCATAAAAGGCTACGAAAGGACTGAAGGCTACTTGAAAAGCAAACTGACCAAAATGTGTTCTATAGGAACGCTTGCTGTCTCAATTGAACTATTTTGCACCTCACTTATATAACATATCTTTCATTCCTAAGGTTAAATATTCACGACTTAAAAGCTTTTAAACTAGCTGCAACTCGCTTTTATATTCACTTCCTTATGAACATGCACGGCAGTGCATGAGTCAAGTTCTTCACGTCAGAAAACGTCAGCACTGCCAGAAGCATACAGGAACAAGAGTTTATGGCAAAATTGACGATGTAAGAAAAAAGATGTTAAAGATAGGAATATGAGCTTTTGCCGTTAAGGAGATATGGTAAATATGTGCAGATGTACAAAATTTCATATTCGTATCTCAAACTATGTTCTA
>JAGDQP010018570.1:0-11307 GCA_022664845.1 Lepisma saccharinum | reverse complement strand
AAGAGTTTATTGCGAAATCAGCGATTTTGAGGTTCTGTAAGAAAAAAGATGTTAAAAATTGAAAAATGAAATTTCGAAGTATGACGGTATATCATCACTAGTAGATTACAAAATATCTGCAAAGACATCATTTTGAATCCAAAATGGCTGACTTCATAATCCATTTTCCAGAACGTTTGAACTAGGGATACGAAATTTGGCATAAAGGTGTATTAACAAGAGTAGTTTAGGAATAATTTACATTTTTGAAAAAGTTGTTAAGTTGGATCAAAATCAAAATTTTTCTAAGAAAAATTGAGTTTTATTCTTTTAAAAAAGCTTTGGAAATAAACAAATTCACAAAAAGTGTTCTAAGAAAGAATGTTTTCGTAACAAAAATGTTTATGTAGCAAACTTTCTTTTGTAAAAGTAAAACTAAAAACTTGTTTTTATTTAATAGTTATGTAAAGTTATAAATAGGTTTTGAAATAAAACGCAAATTAGAATACTTATTTACTTTTTATTATAAAACCGCTGTTATTATACAGGAAAAATATTTAATATAATTTATTATTTTATATTATTTTATTTTTATTATAATTTGTATTATAACTATAGTATTATTATTTTATATAATTTGTATTTAGTTATAATATTTTATTACATCACTGTTCATATTAGTTGTGTGAAAAAATATTATTGTTCAACAGTTTGTATTAATTTTATTACTACAATTTTCTTGTATTATTTAGAAATGTTTTAGTTTGTATATATTTTGCTTATATGGCATAAAAATTTCTTCTTACTACAAATTACGTTTTTTATTCCTATACGAATACTAGTCCTAGTGTATATTCAAATTTGAAAGGACTGAAGAACCTCTTTAGTGCAAATTTGTAAATGTAGTGTATTTTTCATAGTTTATAAATGTTGTCCTTACATTCAAAATTTGTTATTATTTTTTATATGTAGTAAGAAATTTATGCAGTATATTAATAGAAGCAGTGTGAAATTCACTATACTTGTTTGAAAGCCATGAAAGTTGTTAACTCGACCACCATGCAAAGTAAAGTAATTTCCTTGCTTAAGTCTACACTCACCACCTTTACAAAAGTACACTCACAAATAGCCCATTGTTCAACTGCATCATTGTTAACTGCATCATCATTTTCACTATCATCAGCAACTGCATTGTTCAAATGCTTCAAAGTAAGCCACAATTCAATTCTCTCTGCAATTTATTGGCTTCGTCAACCTAGTGTACAGTCTGATAAGAAGGGGACCGCGACTTAAATATGCCCTTAACACTTCATCTCTAAAGACTACTCCTTGAACAGTTCGTATTCTATCCATATTAATAACAACGCTGGTTTTGGAAATACGTAAGTATGTCTACTAAAACTAGGTAATGGCATGAGATGACAAGCAGTTTCCCGTATAGTTGCAGAGTATTCTAATAAGGAAGTGGATATAAAAGCGAGTTGCAGCTAGTTTAAAAGCTTTTTAGTCTTGAATATTTCACCTTAGGAATGAAAGATATGTTATATAAGTGAGGTGCAAAATAGTTCAATTGAGACAGCAAGCGTTCCTATAGACCACATTTTTGTCAGTTTGCTTTTCAAGTAGCCTTCAGTCCTTTCTAGCTTTCGTTTTATTTAAAGTAGTTCAGACACTGCTTGCCTTTCTACAGAATTATATTTCAGAGGTTAGAAGGTATTTCAAATGCCAGATTTGAACTCCATGTCTTTCGAAGTAGTTACAAGTATGTAAATTCATCTTTTACTCCTTGAAATACATGCTACAAGTACTTAAACAGTGACTCCATGTGGTCGCAAAGCGTGAAATGGAGACATTTTAATTAATTAACCTGTGCAAGTTTTTTCCCGAGAAAGCTCTCTCCAATACGACTATTTTCGAATTTCAATACCAGCGCAAAAATTATGTTCTAATGTCACTTTTCTCCCTCCCAATAACAATTACCAACTTTCTGCTTACGAGGCGGCATATTCACATTTCTCACTTTTTTACCCCATAAATTCTCCAATTAATTCTTTTCTACGATGCATTACAGTTGAAAGACTATTTTCTACCTAAATTACATGTTAAAATATGACCCTCCGAAGCAACAAAAGCACCAACTATTCTCAAAACATGGGTCGAAAGACGTCTCACACACGTTTCGTATGTTTTATTTAGCCATTCAAACCAACAAAATCTAATATTAGTCTGAATTCTACTTAAAAATAGTATTTTGTATTTACCCATGCAGCTGGAAAACATTTCACACGCCATTCGAAGACAACAAACCCCATATTTTGTACAAACGCTACAGATTTCGAATATGCTGCAGCCCCGGTGAATAATAGACGTTTTTTGTTACAGTGGAAGCCCTGTGTAATCTCTGCTTTACCGACCCGAACAGCCATAGCATGAAGGTGAGAGAAGTTCTGCAAGTTTTCAATTTTGAGACCAAAAGGGCAAAATTCAAACTGCCATAGTGAAATCAAAACCACGCACAGGAAAGAAAGCAAGCAATGTTCTTCGTCCTTTTCTCCTTCAAATACGTGCTACAAGTACTTCATGTTATCGCAAAGCGTGGAATACAAACATTTTTTAAATTAATTAACCTTAATTTACACCTATGTAAGTTTCTTCCCGAGAAAGCTCTCTCCAATACGACTATTTCCTTAATTAGGCGGTTACAGGTGTTTTACTTAAACAAACACCAACTTACGAGGTGGCGTATTCACTTTCTTACCCTCCCGGTTAATTCTTTTCTACCTAAATTACATGCTAAAATATAACCTTTCGAAGTAACTAAAGCACAAACACTCAAAACATAAATCGAAAGACGTCTCACACATATTTCGTATGTTTTATTTAGCCAATTAAAGCAACAAACATATAATATTAAGGCGAATTCTGCTTAAATTAGTATTTCTATGTCTTATTTACCCATTCACCGAAATACTATCCAAAGGTACAAATACCATATTTTGTATAAACACTACAGAGACCAGATAATATATAACAGACGCATTCACTACATGTACTAGTGCCAAACGAGTTTAGTTACAGTGGAAACCCTGTGTAATCTCTGCTTAACCGACCCAATCAGCCATATTACTAAAGTGAAAGAAGTTTTGCGAGTTTCTCAATTCTGAGACCAAAAGGGCAAAATCTAAACCATTATAGTTCAATGTTCTTCAAATGTAATTTTAATATTCGATCGACTCGTATACAACCAACATTGGGCATACAAAAGAAAAAATATAGTACATCTATAACCACTAAATTATAAGAGTTGGTTATTAAAGTACAATTTGAGGAAATAGCGTGGACCACGTCGGGTTTGTAATCTATAAAATAGCGCTAAGATGTTGTACCAAATTTGTACTCGTCGTCCAAGAACAAAAAATGTTATTTCTTGTGCGTAATTGCTTACATAAGTTCTGCGAGTCTTGTGAATATAGTAAATTATTACAATTACCCCGCTTTC
The DNA here is from genome assembly GCA_022664845.1 of Lepisma saccharinum. Lineage (NCBI taxonomy): Eukaryota > Metazoa > Arthropoda > Insecta > Zygentoma > Lepismatidae > Lepisma > Lepisma saccharinum. The sequence continues at coordinate 7,829 of JAGDQP010018570.1, read as the reverse complement.
CTGCAGCATGGCGAATATAGTGCCAAACGCATTATATTCACAAGAGTTAGACGCATTCAAGGTTTTGTAAATTTGGCTAAAGACGAGTGTAGACTAAGGTGAAAGCAATCATCACCAACCCAATTTGTGAGTTTCTCAATTCAAACCACCATATTTTGAAAGCATTACCAACCCAAATAACATATAATTAGCAAGTTTCATAGTTCTGGAACCACAAGATAAAAATTTGAACCGCTATATTTTGGAAACGGTAGGTGGTAGAGAAATACAAATTTCACATTCGGCATCACCGACCCGAATAACATATAATCTGCGAGTTTCTCAATTCTGCGTCTAAAGTGTCAAAATTCGAAAAAAAATCGAACCGCCATATTTTGAAAGCGACAATTGGTAGAAAGAAGAAAATTTCACTTTCTGCATCACCGTGAACAAAATATAATTTGTGGTTTTTATAGTTATTGTCCCAAAAGAGCAAAATTCGAAAAATTCAAACCGCCATATCTCGGAAACAGTAACAGGTAGAAACATGCAGTTTTCATATTTAACATCCCCGTGACTAAAATACACTGCATTAGAAGTTTCATTATTCTACGACTACGAAAGGAGGGGGGGACGCAGTTAGCAAGCTGACTTCAAGTTTGACATTAGCACACCAAAATACATATCACTGTGAAAACAGAACATCAATATGGCTTGTCCTTTACAATCTATGCACGGTTAAATATTTAGCCTTTGACTTGGACCCAAGTAGTAACTCTAGAGTGTAGGATGTGGTATAGAAACTGACTTGAAATTTCTGCTTATTCGGTCTAATTCATATGTAATCTCTGCTATGTTAAATAGAGCTTCGTACCCTTTCATGCTATTGTGCGTGCACTGCTGTACAATGTGGGGTTAGCCAGCATATATTCCCGTATATTTGTGTAATTTCTGCTATTGTGCACTGGAGTACTATGTGGTATAGAAATTATTGTAATTTATGTTATGTTATAATAAGGGTTGCACAAAGAGCTTCCTAAATAGCCTAGAGCTGTGCTGTGTTGGAATCTCTGCTATGTTAAGTATTGGTTAAAAAAGAGCTATGCACCCTTTTATGAAATCTCTGCTATGCTAAATAGGGCTGAAAAATAGTTCGTAGCCTTTTATGAAATCTAACCACAACAAATGCGACACGTCCGCTTATATAGTCCTGGGAAAATAAACTTATTCGAGGGCATCCATGTTATTTGGGTTAGGTAAAATACTGTGTAATTTCTGGGTGTGGGCGGGGACGCCTGTGCTGTGCTGAAATCTCTGCTGTTAAATAGGGATTTTATGAAATTTCTAGCCTAAAGAACATATATTCCTGTGTTCACTAATGTTTTTCAATTTATTTTTGCAATATTTTGAGCCGTTTTCGAGATATTGGGCCAAATGGTTCCTAATTGCCAAAATTTAGTTGAAACATTAACAAAATTTGGATTTAGGTTGATTATGATGAGAAACGACAAGGGGTTTATAAGGGGAGATTTCTCTATTTACTTTCGCGATATTTTGAGCCTTTTCCAAGAAATCGGGGTCTACTGGTTCCTAATTGCCTAAATTTTGTCGGATCATCACCAAACTTCGGATTTAGCTAGATTATGATAATGGGTTTGTAAGGGGAGATTTTTTCGATTTATTTTTGCGATATTTTCAACCATTTTCGAAATAACGGTGCCTAATGGTCCCTAATTGCCTAAATTTTAATGGATCATCACCAAACTTTGAATTTAGCTAGACTATAATGGAAAACGACAAGGTGTTTATAAGGGGAGATTTTTCGATTTAGTTTTGCGATAATTTGAGCCGTTTTCGAGATATCGGGGCCTAATGGTTTCTAATTGCCTAAATCTTGTCGGATCATCACCAAACTTTGAATTTAGGTAGATTATGATGAAAAACGACAAGGCATTTTTAAGGGGAGATTTTTGGATTTAGTTTGCGATATTTTAAGCCGTTTTCGAGATATCGGGGCCTAATGATTCCTAATTACCAAAATTTTGTCGGATCATCACAAAACTTTGAATTTACCTAGATGATAATGAAAAAGACAAAGGAGTTTGTAAGGGGAGATTTTTTATTTATTTTCGCGATATTTTAAGCCGTTTTCGAGACATCGGGGCCTAATGGTTATTAATTACCAAACTTTTGTCGGATCATCACAAAACTTTGAATTTAGGTAGATGATAATGAAAAAGACAAGGAGGTTTAGAAGGGGAGATTTTTCGATTTATTTTCGCGATATTTTGAGCCGTTTTCGAGATATCGGGGCCTCCTAATAACCAAAGTTTTGTCGGTTCATCACTAAACTTTGTATTTAGATAGATTATGATGAAAACGACAAGGGGTTTAAAAGGGGAGGTTTTTTCAATATTTTGAACCGTTTCGAAAATATTGGGCGAAACTGCCAAAAAACGGGGTTCATAGCCTTTTATGAGCGCGAAATACAATATTAAATAGGGAATGCTAGAAATGTCAGCTAGCCTAGAGGGGGTGTTATGTTAAATGTCACCCGTATGTTGGGTTAGGTCAAAATGTGCTCGTAGCCTGTTACAGGTGTCAAATGCGTTCGTAATCTCTGCCATGTTATATAGGGGATAGACAATGATCACCGCTGTGTAAGGAATGCGAGAAAATGTGTTCATAGCTTTTTATAAGAATATAAAAAGAGCTCCATAATGATAGAAAAGAGGGACTATGTGTATGTGTGTAATCTCTACTATGTTAAATCGGGGTTGAAAAATGTGCTCGTAGCCTTTTACAAAATAATGGTGAAAATTGTGCTCGTAGTGTTTTATCCAAGGTAGCAAAAATTGCGACACTGCTTATCGTGCAGCCCTGGAAAATCAATTACTTGCTATCGTCCAGGTATGGGGAAAACGTGCAATTTTCAAGAAAGTTCGGTTAAGTGACCTTATTACTACTTCCGTAAGAGTGATAGCAATAGTTGCTATTTGCAGATATCTGTTAACAAAAGCAGTTAAAAATAGAAGTTTATGAAGAAGTATCTAAACGAAAGATATTTATTCCCGACTGTGAAAAAGCAGTGTAAAACACATTTTATACTAACTTATTTACCTGTCTTGTTTGCAGTAGAGTGATGGAATAAGGTAGGTTGGTTCAAACTAGAACTGTTAGAAAACTATATCGTTTGTAATTGTCGGAGCTTGAACTAACTGGTGGAGAGGAAATAGTATATGAAAACACAATTAAATCAGGAAAATATAAAGCGGTGAGTACGCTGAGGAGGGGGAAGCGTAATTGAGTTTCATGCTGGTAGTATAATATTTTTAGCGTGATTATAAACAGAGGCTGTTTATTACCTACGCCGACAATGTTCTGCAGGTGATTCCTCACATTAAAACGAGAGAAACTCCTCTGACAAAGTTTGGAAATATGCAGTTTCGGAGCTACAGGCTGCTGGAAGCATGAGAAAATGAACTTTACGACTTCATATTTCTAACACCATGAATAGTAGAGCTGATGCGGCAAGGAACCGTCATAGACCTACGCTATCCAAAAATGCATATATCCAAATTCCGCAGTGGACGCGCAAGGGAATTAGGGGATTCTCAGAAATTCCCTGAAGTAAAAATGGGTCGAAATGAGCATGAATGCGACGGTTTGCGCCAAGTCGTTATCTCAAGTAAATTCCATATACCAACCGATTTCTTAAGAAAAAAGTGGTTGAATAACAAGTAATAGTAACAATTGCATAACTTCATTGAACGTTTTATTTGTTATCAAAGAGATTGAAAATTATTACCCAATTGGATGCTATGGAAAACGTATGTAATCTTTACTTATACGGGAAGCCGTTTAATTCATGCTCATTTCGACCTACCTCATTTTCAGAAATCAGAAATGTTCTGAAATCCTCTACTTACTTTAGGGAATCTCTGCCTATTGCAGATTTTTGGAATATCTATTTTAAAATTGAGCAGGTTTAAAGATTTTATTGGTCCTATACCACATCCGCCAACTGTTCATTGTGATAAAAATATGAAACTCGAAAGTTAATATTTCCACGCTCTCGGTAATCTGTAGCTTCGAAACTATGCACATATTTAAAACTTGTCACAGAATTTTCGTCTTGTTTTGATATGTTGAATCACCTCCAGAGATTTGTCAGTGTAGTTGATAAACACTGTATATACACCATGCTCAAACACACTGTGGATCCCCATCGAAAACCCGTGGTGCCCTTCCAAAACGAACTTTGAGTACATGCCTGATTAAACGTAAGAAGGCAGTGGGTAAAACGGAGACCCTGATCTAGGGGAACGCTAAAGAGTATTTGCACCTATCCACAACCAGTTGCAAGCATTTGGGGTTGCTTATTGTCGATATGTGTGTTAGAATCGGTGGGCGGCAGAGGGGTATATATATATATATATATATATATATATACATTATCCTCTCAACACCCGGGTTCGATTTCTGATGGGGGCTCAACAATTTCCGTGTTGACCCAGCATCGTGAGGACAGTTGGGGAGCTGCTGTGAATAAAAATCAGTGGAGATCACAGTGAGAGCTTCGGCTCTCCTCTCCCAACCCGTCTGGTCAGCGTGGGAGCAGTAGACCAACTCCTCCCTTCGGGAGAGACCTCATCCACTAGACGATTGAATATGGCAGTGATATATATATATATATATATATCAGTAGTGGATTGAATATGGCTGTGAATTATTATATGTAAATAGCCCAGTACAGTGATTCTGCCAGGGTTTTCAGTTAGGGGAGAATAAACCTAAATTTGAGACGCTGTAAGTAAGTAGGCTATTATACACTTTTATTTGTTTGAAAGTTGTAGCAATCCCTGATATCAATCGCTAATTGTGGTTGTTATTAATAAATTATTACATTAAAACGGTATCTTTCATAGTGGGGCAACACTACAAATTAAGAGAGACGGACCCGATCCTGTTTTTGCTCGAGAATTCTATATTTCTGGTCCTTGCAGGGTATTGTGCACTTCTAATTGATTATTTAATAATGAATGTTTCTTAAGGGTCATCTTTATCATGGACATTCGGAGAATTATATGATCTTACTGTTGATCTATTTACAGTACATATGCTTGTTGTTTTACAGTCCCAGGCGGTACATGGGTTGTACCTAATGCCTTTGATCAGCAGGTATTCCTGCATATTTTATGCTTTGATTCAGTATTTGCTCAACTTGAATGTAATTTTTCATCTTATGTTGTAATCAAGCATGTCTGTTTCTATTTCCCTGTATGTTGAATATGTAGCGTGCATTTGTTGTTTACTGGCACTCATTTACAAGGAAATGGGGTAGCTATATCGTGCACTGCGCTTATATTATTGGTAAATGAATATTTCATGTTAGTTTAAAGTTTGTCTTTTGTTTAAAGACTTTTTATTGTTTTTTTAACTTTAAGAACGAACAGAAGGGTAAGCAAGTTTCTTTCAATTGATTCTGTATGCCTGTGCCATCTAGCGTCATTCTGTCGAAGCTCTCTCTCCATATAGAAGCATCATTTTTGTTTGGTGGTGAAGATTACGTGGAACATTACGAGCGGATGTGTGAGGTTTCTAAGAACGAGGTCATATCTCCCCCGCGCTCCCATGAGGAACATTCTATTCTTAGATGTATTATTGCTCAAGCGACGGTCATGTTGTTTTTTGTGGGGCTATCAGAGAATGTAACAGTCTTTTTTATTGAAGAAGGCTTCGTTTCTGAAGGCTTTAGAACAGATTTCTCTTCTCTTCTTGGAACATGATGAAAGTTCTGACATATATCTTTCCTATTTTCTTTTCTCCTTCTTTTGCTCCGTTCGTTTTTCTGAGGAATGTATCGTTTACCTGAGAGATCTCAGTTTCTTTCTTGTTAATACTGCGTCTTGAGCGCTGAAATTCCTTTTTATTAGTGTATCCTTTTTCATTTATAAGTTCTTTGATTTCAATTTCTTAGTGGGTAGTGTTCTGAATAAGCTTTAATACCACGTAGTAGACGTCAGGACTAAAACCGTACGCCGGCATCTTCCAATCAAGTAATGTTTTCTTTTGTTTTCACGGCACACAATACCTCAAAGGTAGTCTGCTGATGCATAATGGAACAACTTAACATAGCAGATAGTTGAAATGAATACTGGGTAACGAAGCGAAAGAACTGAACCAAACCATTGATAATTTGGTAGAATGTCTGAGACTAAGGAATTAGTTATACTCGTTGAGTAGTGGGGCAATGGTGGAGAGTATAAAAGCAAATAAGGGATAGACGAGATGTTGAGTAGATGTACCGGAACGACAGAAGGCAGTTTTTTAAAGGAAAAAATAAATAAAAAATATAGATGACATATCCTTTTCGGAAAGGAGGGTGGAGGAGTGCAGGCAGTCAGTGCTGTAATTTGAACATGGTTGAGATTAGGATACGTGATGACCGCGGCGGTCGCTTTTGTGGCTGAACATGAAAGCAGCTGAGCGGAAGGCCGCATTGCAAGGGTTCTGTCACTGGACATGGTTAAGCTTGAGCAAGAGACAAAAATATATATTGTATTCGTCAAAGTGTCGTACCCGAAAAATAAATAAATAAAGAAAGAAATTAAATATATTTTTTTGGAAAACAAAATATTGGTAACAAGTAGTGAAGTAGACGAAATCGCCTGCGATATATTGGTCTCGGCCCAGTTCGAAGATTTTCGCATACTTTCGTTCTGGCTTGACGATAATAGGTTCCTCATTGCAAGCTACTAGATTGTGTATACATGTGAGTCACATCCCAGTGGCCGTAGGCGCGTCTCATGTTGATATGAGTTGTTCAACTTCACATTCAACCCAGTTACACCATCGAACTATGAACCTCCATGGGGGAGAATAAGCGATAGCCGGGGGCACCTTAGTTTACACATAGGAAAAAATCGTATTGGATCATTGCACAATAAAGTCCGGCTTTGCTGGAACGATGAATTAGTTTCCCTAACCAACATAGTCCACCAGATAGCGGTATAATGGTTGAAATAGCTTAATAAAACTATGGCTTATCTAGGTAATTTTAAGAGAAAAGCATGCTAACTTGCAGCAAATACCAACGATAGTGTTCTTAAGGGGTAAATAGTTTTAATATTATTTTGGTGAACAGCCGGTGAGCAATGAAAGACTACAAATATCGACAAAAAATGTTGCTTTGTTAAAAACTATTGGATGTGTCGGGAACCTCTAGATAGTCGCCGGCAATCTGTGAATACACTATTTTCCTTTGTGAATGTTCTTGCAATGGGCAGTCGGCTAGATATTTAATGTCAGATTCATAGGAAAAGGCGAGCATAGTCAACAGGACACAAGACAATGATTATAACTTGATTTGTATTATACACTGGCGGCAAATGACATTCCTGTCAAACGGCAGTCTGTGTAGAATGGAGTGTATTATCATTGCTTACTAGCCGATCTCGGAAATTAAAGAGCAAATATTGCAAAAATTAAGAATAGGTGTTCCAGAAAGGCTGATGTTTACGAACCTATTGTATAAATTCATACGAGAATGTATATAAAAATAAACAAAACAGTTTTACCACGTATTGCTGGAATGGGTAACCCGCAGGATAAAGTTGTTCAACATGACGATAATTCATGGTAGTGTCTGCAGTAGTAGTTGTAAGCAAAGGATTTCTGTAAAGCAAAAATGTGGAAAATCACAGCTAACGTAGCGGGAATGTGGTTTATTAATGTATTCACTGCATCAGCATCCTTGCGTTCAGAATGTAAAATCTGAATTAAAATAAAAAAAGATCTAAAGTGAGAATAATAATATTATAACGTAGGAATACGAATAATATTCAATC
>JAGDQP010018569.1:0-36339 GCA_022664845.1 Lepisma saccharinum | reverse complement strand
AAAACCATAACATCATTCTGTTTTACATGCTAAGCAAAAATTTTTCCTACTTCATGGAAAAATCCAACAGAATTATGGCTTGCGTGCAGAGAACGGAAGTAGATTACAATATGATTTTTTGCATGTGAAGATCTGATTCCGGGTGGGTGTATTGAGATTATTTCTGATATTAACACAATATAACATGGGAATAATTCTTCCTCACCGTCGGAAATGAATAAAATGGGAATAAAAGAGGGAGATTTTATGAAAAATGAACAATTGATTTATGGTCGCTCTTTTCATATAAGGAATAAAAACCGAAAGATAATTTTATTTTGTTCCTACTCATTTTATGACTAAAATAGCGTTCACATCCTCTCTCGCCATTGAAAATCTCTTGGTTGTTACACACACGTGTCAGGAAATTTTCCGTGATTTCAATAGCGTGATTCTGAAAAATATCTAGCTCATTTTTGATGCGGTTTTTAGATATAGCATATGACGCAAATGCTATACAATACAGCACGGGGATCTATTCATTATCTAATGCTTGCTACGTGGTGAGTAAAACTCGAGGTCTAACTTTATTCTGTTTCTAACCATGGTACATAAGAGCATGGATAAAATTCAGTTAATTCCATAATCATGTTTCAACCGCTGCTGATTTCAACAGAAGTTAGACTTTTTAGCTTTTTCAATCGGGTTGGATAAAAAATAACGACCACAGATTTTTTTATTTCTAACTCATGTGGGAAATTTAGTCTGAAATATTGCGACGCAATTCTTCACAATGGATTTTTGCAAACGCTCTTCTCGCAAACCAATGGAATGTTTCTAGTGCTTCAAAGTTAGTTAACAAAACTGGGGAAATTGATGGAAGTGAAAATCTAGTTATCCATGACATTATTTATTGAAGATTAATAGAGAATAACTGCTTTTCTTGTCTATATGAGATAAAATTTTGCGTTAAAAAATTTCAATCGAAAATTAGTGTGCAAGTTTTTTTTATTAAATATAGTTCGTCTTCCCCTCCCCTAAAAATGGATAAAATTTCGTGTGAAGATTGTGGTGAATCTGTGTTAAAAAAGAATTTGCCTAGACATAAATCACGAAAACATCCACCCTCCAAGAGTGATACTGATGAAACAGTATCTGCTAAAAAACCTAAATTAATAATGGCAAAAGTTCAGTGCGAACGTTGTGGTGAATTTATTGCAAAAGCGCATTTTGCGGGATATAATAAACGTAAACATCAACCCTCCAAGAGTGATATTGAAGAAGAAACAGTGCCAGCGAAGAAACGAAAATTAGACATGGTAACATGCCCAGTGTGCAAGGATGAAGTTAGCATGAAAAATTTTCAGCGACATATGAAGAATAAACATTCATGTGAAGCAGTGAGAAGCGCTTTTTCCAAGACATGTGCCGACTATGAACTTGTTAATACTGGTGATGGTGATACGCACAGTTTTCTGATTAAAGTGGAAAATGAGTGTGTCGAGTTTTTGAAAAACCGAATAAGTGAGAGTGATGCAGTTCTGAAGATTAATTTTATTTTGACTACAGATTTTGTGAAGGGTGCAGAAACAGTGTGTTTTCCAGTGCATAGCGGGAATATGCTAGTTTTGAAATCAACGGATGTGGAAGATATTATTCCAGAAATATTCGATAAATTAAAGGTGGAGCAAGAGGAGAGAACAATTAAAGGTACGGGTTGGAGCATAAATTCTACTCCTAACCATAAGCTTGAAGTGCAAGTGAATTGCTTTAATCCAATTGTCGCAGGATGTAGTGTTAATCTCCCTAAATTCATTAAGAAGCAAAAAGCTGTTCTTAATATAAAAAATAATTAAGACTCGAGATGCTTTTTATATGCTGTGCTAGCCAAACTTCACCCCGCGGATTCAAAACAGCATGCTATCCGAGTTTCTCACTACGAGCCTTATGTGAAAGAAATACTCCCTGTTTTTGAAAATAATAACATTCATTTTCCTGTAAGCTTACATGACGTTCCCAAATTTGAGAAGCATTATAACGAAACGTTCCCTAAAGCAGCAATTTCAGTTAATGTGTACGAGATAGATGCTCAAAATAAGAAAGTCTTTCCTCTTCATATCGGTAAACAAGAATATAATGTAACTGAGATAGACTTACTGTGTGTAAAAAGCGAAATTATTACACCAACAGCAACTGCAACATCGTCAACATCAACTCTTCTATCAAGAGTAGCACATCATTACTGCTTAATAAGAAATTTCCATCGTTTAGTGAGGAGTCAAATTAATAGTCACGAACATCCTTATCATTTCTGTAAGCGTTGTTTCTCTCACTTCAGTAGTGAGGATAAATTATCTGATCATGTAAATTTTTGCCAGGAACATGAACCATCTCGTGTTATTATGCCAGCTCCTAATTCAGTTATTAAATTCAAAACTGACCCCTCATTTTTAAAAGCAGATGTTGTAATGGTAGCAGATTTTGAAAGTTTTTTGAAACCTGTTAGTGAACCTCGAGGAAAAAAATCAACTAATATTCAGAGGCATGAATTGGTTAGCTACTGTTACAAAATTTGTTGGTCAGATCAAATCCCGACTGAACTTCACTTGTATAGAGATGATAATCCAGCGCAACATTTTCTAAAAAGTTTGCAGAAGGAGTTAGAACAAATTGTTAATAGGTTAAATCTGGATTTGCCGATGAATCCCTTAACTACACCGGAAAAACTCGATTACGAGCAATCAGAGAAATGCTCTATTTGTGACGAAGAATATACTGAAGATAACTCAAAAGTTCATCATCACCATCATTTATCAGGAGCTTATCTTAAACCTCTTTGCAATAATTGTAATTGGCGAGTAAAAAACAAAATTTCATAAGTTATTTTACACAAGGGTTATCTTCTTATTTCTTACATCTCTTTGTCAAAGAATTAGGTTGTATTCCAGGTGATGTAAAGGTTCTTGCAGAAAGTGAGGAAAAGTATATTGCAATTTCAAAGCGGTTCCACCAAATGGTAGACACTTATACGCATTCTCTAAAAATTTAGAGCAATCTAAGTATCAACAACTGCGGCATATTTATGATGATATACAAGAAAGATTCCACTATCAGTTAGCTACGTTTAAACCTTTCGTTATAAAGTTGGAAGATTGCGAGCAACGGTATGTTATTATATTCGATGATCACATATTAGAAGATCAAAATGAGGTACGGAATTACTTCACACAGGGTAGACATAAAGGAATGGATTGTTTTTACTTAGCACAAACATACAGTAAAGTTCCGAAACAACTTATTAGCGATAATGCAATTTTTTATGTGTATTTCGTCAAGATAACACGAATTTAAGGCATATTTATAATTAATTTGTTGTTGGTGATATGCCATTTAATAAATTTAAGGATATTTGTTCTATTGCATGGAAGGAACCTTATGGTTTTATAACAATCGATATGACGAGAAAGTCAAACAATGGAAAGTATCGAAACAAAATCGATCATTTCTTTATAATCGAGTGATCGTTTTAAATCATTTACGTTTAACGTTTTCAATTGATGTACGTACGTTACTTTTTTCAAAGCGGAAATAATAGTCTTTTTTAAAGATAGAATTTATTGAAAGCTATGAGTATCAATCTTTCCCACTGAATCGTCGTACATTTAATAACTTGAATGAAGCAAACAAAGATTTAGAATTTGACATTACTTCTGGCGATGGGTTTGTGCACCCACACTACGGTGATTTATACATCAAATATGAAGTAATTGGAAGAGATGCTGGAGGAACTTTTACTGCAGGGTCAAATATTAAATTAATTGACAATTTTGTTCCATACTTGTTTTCGCAGGTAGAGGTACGCAAACATGGTACTGTTATTGATAGAATAGATTATCCGGGAATTACTTCAACTGCTATTGCCACATGTCGATTATCAAAGCCCGAGCTCGAATATTTTAAATCAGGTGGATTAATAACTGATGAGAAACTTCCATTAAAAGAGAATACAGTGTTGTTTCCACTGCGATTGCTGTTTGGTTTCTTTAGTGACTATAAGGAAATTATGTGAAAGAGCGGGCTTCGAATAACATTTAAAAGAAGTGCAAATAATGATGTTTTATTTTATCGCTGGAAAACAAAGAAAGCAGATGGTACTCTAGATCATGCCACATTAGCTCATCCTGCTAAATTAGTGATTACTTCAATGGAGCTGAGAATGCCAATTGTCGAATACGAGAAAAATTATTCAATGAAATTAAAATCCGATATACTTCGACAACCTCAAATACCAATTGAATTTCTCACGTATCAAAGTGTTCAACGACATGTTTCTGGTTCTTATTTCGAATTTGATGTAACAACACAGTTTAACTCACTGCAGTTCGATATCCCTAATTTTGTAATGGTTCTTTTCCAAACTAATCGCGATGATAATACTCAGGAGAAAGATGGTAGTAAGTTTGATACATGTAAGATTAAGAATATTTATTTAAAAAATGCTCGTAACGAAATCTTTCCTCGTGAGAATTTAAACTTGAATATTACGAAAGCAGATTATCTTAAAATGTACGATAGATACACTGCTTTTAAACGTGTATCACAGAAAAATTCTGACATGTTTTATTCCCCAAAGGAGTTTATAGAAAATCGTCGAATTTATGTCATTAATACAATTAAACGCAAACAAGTTGTTATTAACGAAAGAACCAATATTAAATTTATAATGGATTTTGAGGAAGCAGTTCCCGCGAATACGTTTTCTACAGTAATTCTTATAGTTCAAACTTCGTATATCTACGATGTGAAAAACGAAAGAGTGATAGAACAATTTTAGTGAACATGTTTTCAGGAGAGAAATAAAATGTTATTACTTTGCATGTAAACTGTAATTCCCTCTTCGAGTCAAACAAGAAAAAAATGTAACAACTGACAGCCTTCAATACACCCAGAATCAGACAATACATTGACTCCACATTCAAAAAATCATATTGTAATCTACTTCCGTTCTCTGCACGCAAGCCATAATTCTGTTGGATTTTTCCATGAAGTAGGAAAAATTTTTGCTTAGCATGTAAAACAGAATGATGTTATGGTTTTAAAAATTCACCCAGAAATTCTGAACTGGGAAACAAGTCATTAATACAGTACCAAATTAAGAATATTCGAGAAAATTATTCTCACAATCATATGGAACAGTCGCATTTTAAATTCCGAGTACATTTTTTTTAATTGATGGGAAAAGAGGAAAGGGAGCGAATAATGTTATATTTAATGCACAATTCCGGTATTCACCCGCTGCAAGGCTGACATATAGCCAAATGAAATTTTGTTTATAGATAGATTTTGATGAGAAATAGCAAACAGTTTATAAGGAGAGATTTTGATGAGCATTTTCGAGTTATGTGAAGTCTAAAAGGGTCCTAATTGTCAAAAAAGTAGGGGAAAATATTGTATTAAATTTGAGTTTTGACCTAAAACAAAACAGCTGATAATGACACTTCTAATGACATCTGCATAAAAACTAAAGGGTTAATCTCTAATTACTTAGCTATGAAAACTATTCAATAAGTTAGCCGCATTATCGATAGATGGCAGCGGTGGTCTAGAGGTGGAGGTGGAGGCGGAGACAGAGAATAGTTAATAATAATGTCAATAGATGGAGGGAGGAATTATGCATAATTCAAAAATGGTCGGGTGAGTGGTCCGGAGGTGACGCCTTAAACGGTAATTTACCAGTACCAGTTTTATGTAGAACCGCTAACATGCCAATACTTACACATGATAGCAATGCAACTTCATTTGGTTTCTGATTAAAGTATTTTTAGTCTGTAGTGTACAGTCTCTTACGCCAGGAGATAGACAGAATGATACCTACAACAGTTGCGAGGCTGTAACACAATGATACCGTGGTGTAAGGCTGTAACAGAAGATATGTTTTTCTATAGTTTGGCTCTATTGTTCTTGGTGAGGGTTTGTCAACTTGTTGTAATAACCCATATTAGACTATAAACATCTTTATTTAGAATTAAATTTTCTCTCATCAGCGTTTCATGAATAGAATAAAGAAATGTAGTCCCCTGTTAATAATATTCCTCAGTCCGTATTTTAACTAACTCTAAATTGTGATATTAGTGGGTACTGCATTATGTGGCTTTACATATCGAGAAACATTTGTAATGTGTTAGGTCGTTTTCTACTATTTTCTCAACGCATTGAGAAAGATTTGCTGGTTTAAGTTCCTTCAAATAAGCTTAACTCAGCGTTAATTGCCCATAATCTTCCATATCATATTATTATTCTATTTTAATAGGAAACCCAACTTTTAACGCAGGGTACCTAAGCCAAGGATATATCACAACGCAAATATACTCCAAACTATTACAGTGAGATCTACACATCCTGCTGTTACAGTACTCATGTAACACGATGCTAATGATGTAATTCATATGTTAATAAAACATATAGTATAATTGTAAAGGAAATTATGTGCCAATAAAGTTTTAAGCACAGTCATAGCAGGCCAACTAATACATAAGACCATTTGTTTAGATTTATCATCTAAAATAATCAGCACGTTTGGAATGAATTACATTCTTTTCCTTTCCTTCGATTAACCTGTGACACATGCATCAGAAGCGCTATCATGGAGTGAAATATGACAAATTTGCTCTTTATCCTTGGGCATTTCTTATTTCCGGAAGATTAAGCTATTTTTTTTTTACAATATAAGTATGATTTCGGGAGATGACTTTATCATGTCGTAAGCAATGAATGTTTAAAGAAAGGTTTTGAGGAGTTAGGCGGATTTGTAAATCTTTGGTAAGCTTTATTTTATATGGACTAGTCTAGTAACTGTTGACTTCGGCCAACACGATTATCCGTCACGTTCAAATTAAAAGACACCCATGCCTTACCGGGGCTCGAATCCGGGATCTTCGAGTCGTTGGCCTAACGCCTTAGACCGCATTGCTACCTGGTCGGCTTAGGAGGATTTGTGTGACGATGACTGAGTTTAGTGAAGGTCACTCTGAAAGACGTACAAGCGAAAGGGTGGACGAAAAAATCAGGAGATTGATTATCGTGCCAGACATCAAGAGAAGTTATCTCAGTCTGCGCCTTTTTTACTTTCGATACAAACCACGTAGACAGGTAAGTTTTTGTGGAACTTTGTCATTAGTTATCGTGATAGATCATAATTTCAAATTTACCAGAGATCATAGAAATTCGATTAATTGTGTTTCGGGTCTTTTGATTGTGTATTATGCACTTTAGTTAATTTATTGGTGACTTTACTTCCGTTGTTATTATTGCGCAATGGGTACAAAATGGAAATTTCTAAGTTTTACATTTTTCTCAAAACCTCTGTTTAAGCATACTGAAATTCTAACAACAAATCCTTAGCTCTCTTATTTTGAAATTCTGATAGTGTTTGGCTAGAGCGATTATTAGTGTGAACAGCCTGCAGCCCCGAAGATTACGGCTTTGAAACCGCGACATTGTGTACTTTTCTAACTATTATTTCACCGACACTTTATGGTACATTAATAATATACATATTCTAACCCACCTCTTTCTGTTATAATGGATAGATTGTATTTGCAGATAAAATTATTTCGATTGTTACAGTTATTATTATACATTGATCCATCTAGTCCAATAGAGACGCAGTGTTCAAAATAGTGATTGCTAGGTTCACCGACACCGACAGTGTAGGCTGTTTTGTTTAAAGGTTGACCTGAAAAAAGAGAAAAACCATTTTCACTAAATATATATTTAACATTATTTTATATTATTTCAACTATTTCTAATGTCCAAGAATACGAAAAAATACGAAGGTTGGCATAACTTAAATATTAAACTAGATTATTATCACTTCTAACGTTATCATTGATTGGAATGATTCATTAGGAGAAAAGTACAAGAAAAATTCCTTTCTATTTATACACTCATAAGAACAGACATTCGATTATAATTTCGATATGTTTAATAATTAAATTCATTTCACTGATATTTCTCAAAGATTTAATCCGTTACAATGCAACAAGACTACATTCCTCCCTGAAAACAAATTTTCAACAAACGTTAAAAGGAAGAAAATGATATCTTCCCTACCAAAGGTTCCATTCTAGTATTCGTTTGGTGAGTAAGCTTACAAATCTAGGAAAGAAACATATGATTGATTCATGGCCACACACATTATTAACTATGGTAGCCATGTAATGTGCAATGAAGGATCCCTGAATACCCTTATATATATTGTATAGAGAATTATAACCAATGTCTAAATGAAAATTCTCCGGCTAATGCGTGGCATTTGGTATTTAGTCCACCTGAAAAGCAATATCAAATTATCATATTGAGAAACCCCTCCCTACTCTATCTATCACGTGAGCGGGTATGCAACCGACCGACAGCAACAATTTTATGCTGACCCTTTACTATTACTAACTAAAACCCAGGTAAAAGGAACATATGAAATGAAACGGACTTCCATAAGCACCTATTTATTTACAGCTACCATACTCTCCTTAGAACCAAAGTTAACTTTTTGGGCCAAAGCCTAAGAATGAGTTTCTATACAGCAAGATACATACTTTTCCAAGTAGTGATACGGTTCCTAGTGGAAGAAAAATAGTCCATATTTTTTGATTTCATACTTTAAGATATTTCCGAAAATGGCAAATTACTTCCAATGTTGTTAAATAATTTGCACAATTAACTGACATTTTAATCTTTCATAACCAAATCTCCTTAACTTGGAAATAGCTCTGGGGCTTAATATTCGTTTAGTGTCCATGCGCCATGTACACCCTTTTTCGTTAAACCATATTGACAAAATTAATAATGTAATTCAGAGTTCTTGAATTTCGTCATAGAATGTCGCTTAAAGTCTTTAAAGCAGAGAAATCTTTAGAATTAAATTTAATAAAATGTAATTTCAATTTACATTGCAATAAATTTTAAGCTCCGAAAAGGTGAATTTATACAATTATATCGGGGTGACATAGGTGACAAAATTAACTACAACATGCGAAACTCGCACAACGTGAGGGTCGTCATTTAAACGTCACTACAATGTTTTATTCATCTGTGATGTATCGAAACAGTTGACATAATACGTATAAAAAGTAACGAAAGTTGAAATTTACACCTCCCCTAAATTATGCTTTTTGAGGATGGTTGATTAGAAAGTTACACTCTAAAGAGTTTATTTAATTTATTAGAGGCAAAATATTCTTCTGCTAGTTGAAAGTATGTGAGATTGTAGACTACTGATGTACTAAATAATTAATTTGATACAGACTAGATGAACTTAAAAAGCTCTTTAAGGTTCAGACTTTTTAAGTACCTCAAGGCTACAGGCCGTCAGTCTAAAGGCTGACGTCCTTAGGCGACCAGTTCAAGAATAGGAATGTGAAACATAATACCCAGATTCTCTATTAAGTATAACATCCCGGCGTTTACCTGGTTGTATTCAGTAAATATCTGAAAAAGCTAAATAAGAATGGCTGCTGTTGGAGGGTCTCATACCCATCAAACTTAGCTGAGAAGTGCGCTTTCGAAGTTAACTGTCATAACGACTCGACAACACCAGACCTGTAAGCTCTGAATCTTTTGCCCATTGCTTCTGATGAGATTCGATTTTTGTTTTATTACGTGAAGAAGGCAGACAAGTAGAAATGGATATATAATTTATTTTCGACACTTCAATTCTTTCTCCCATTCGGCTTGTTCTTTGATTCATTTGGTATATGAACAATTACATATTATTTTAAGCTGAAGAGAGGAATGAATAGAATTTGCTCTAACTACCTTTCTATATTCATCTAATTACGAATATTTTAGTATTCACTATTTTTGTTTCAGTTTCTAAATTATACAGACAATATTGAACTTTAGAGACGCATGCAAGAATTAAATAAAGCATCTTGTACTATAGCAAGGTATGGTAGCGTTTTCTCGACAACTCCAAATTAAAGCTATCCAAAATTGTCTGACCCGACTGGAAATTCACGTGGATGTAACCAGAAATTGTACACATGGAACTTAGAAAATTGCTTGGTTTGTATGAAACTCTTAAACTTCTAGAAAGTTTGTCTCGTGCACTAGCACTATATACACAGAGTGACTATATTTAAATTGTTTATATCAAGGTAAGATGACACGCATCTCTGTCGGAGGCCACTGCATATATGCTGAATTCCGTCTATTTCTAAGCACGCATATGAAATAAGACTATGAAAAGTATCGACCAGTGCATGTATTAGAGGCACGATCATGCCTGTTCAAGGATTAGAAGTAAAGAAAACTGAAAAACCTGTCAAGATTCCATCGGTGAGTGGAAAAAGAGCCTCTGCAGCGTCCTCTGTATCTATCCAAAGTCAGTGATCTATTCATCGTCCTTCTCATGACAATGGATAGTGTACAATATCCATTCCATGAATTACTTGAAGTTGGTGTCTGCAAGTGGTGCGATATCCATCAACTTGTAGGGACACACTTCAGATTAGCATCCAGTATTGCGAATGAGTTATTGAATGGAAAATTTGCATTTGTTTTGCATATACCATGATGAAGATAAAATCCGATAAAATTGATTGGATGAGCGGAAAACGTTCGTCTCGATAACATAACCCAAAGCGTTAGGCTGTATGAGAGGTAAAGCAATGGTAACGTTTAACACTCATTAAAGATATATTTGTTTGCTCATGGGTTGCAAAAGCTTATAAAAATCCTGTAAGAATAAAAGATGTAAAGTTATTTACATACCAAATATTGTCCTGAACAATCCATTTTTTTCAGGATCATAAACTCCAATATGAAATAAAAATGACCCATCGCAAGGCAGTACATTTACAACCGCTTTAGCTTCAGCCTTGGAGTTTATTACGGCCAAATGTGCTCCTTCCTGATCACAAATAATACCTGCAGTTGCCCAATCCACTCTCGTTTTATCAATGTAGTAATATCCAAAAGATGACAAAAGAGTGTAGTTATCAGGCACAGGTAAATCTAAAAATAAATATAATTTATATGCTGTTTTACCTTAGCAATCATAAAGTGAATCTACAATTTACAATACATAAGTGTAATTATCAAGCATCCTAATATGTTAAAATGCAATGTAGTATCGGTAAATAAACTTAAGTAATAATTTAAGTAAATAGTATACGAAGAGTACACGGAAAGAAAAAGGATGTTCATGAACGGTGATTTCTCGTAAAAGTTTAACTCTCCTATTTACTCTAATCTATTGATAATTCCAAAAACAGTTCTAACTTGTAGATTATTTGCGCTTTTGGACTGAACACTTCCTAACAGTTAGCTGTCATTAGATAGTATTTGATACAAGTGCAAACTCAATTTTAAAAAATATACAGCCCGCTTTTTTCCTTATACTCCTCATGTGTCTCCTATCGTCGCTATATTTAACCAAATGGAATATTAAAAAGGATTCTTTACTACTCACGAGGATAAGAACATGTACGGCACTGTTAGAATCTTTATTCCTGACTTGAGAATGGACTAAAGATATTTGGAGAATGTAAATTTATAATTTAAATACGTATTCGAGATATTCGGTAATTAAGAACTATCCGTAGAAATATTGTCACCTTGGAACCAGAAGGCATTATGTCCACTTTTTGGCAAAATGGAGTGAACGCTGCAGCAAGAATATTTATACTCAAGGGCATGAATCCCAAAACTATGATCTCACAAAATGATCTCCAAGTGGCTAGAAATGTTAAAAATAAAATGCATTTAGACAGACTTTAAATGGAACTTCAAAATTTAAAACTGTTTATCTTAAAAGTAGCTGAAGTGGACATAGTACCTTCTGTTTCCAAGGTGATGATATACAATAAGCAGATTAGGTTCAATGATCAGTGTCTGTATCCTCGCACATATATATCAACTAAGTGTTTACGATTGTACTGTGAAATTCACAATGAAATTGTTTGTTGATGCAGATATCTTATCAGTTCGATATTCAAGTTTACAAGTAAAACATAGGAATTAAAAAAAAACTATAATGTTCAAGAAAATGCCATCAACCAAATAAACAATTCCCAAAATAGGATAAGAATTTGGCCGCTTTATCACCGAACTTGCTAACAAATGTCCTATATTCTAAATGAATTCTATTTTACTATATGGCATTACTATATGGCATTAATTTACTATATGCCATTACTATATGGCAATAACAGACTGAAACGTCAATATTTACACTGTAATATCTAGAAGAGAAAGTTCACGTTTGGTGTGAAGCCTTATGAACCTAATTTCGTTTCAATTCCTCGAAATATTCCAGAAAATATCGTCACGAGTTCTACAATACCGCCTAACTGGTGAAAATGATATTGCTGCATGATTCGATTCGCATTCTGTCACGGTTGCTACTCTCGAAGAAGCTTTTCGTTTCCCCAACAGATAGTGTTATAATATCGTCAAGAATAATTTCGCTTATGCTAGACTTCTATACAAGTTTTGTGTGTTTCTATCTGCCTTCTGTAAATCATACATATTGCGGCTTAGGCTGTATTGTAAAATCTACATCAATATATTAATAGTTTTTGAATTGGTTTATTCAATAATCTCTAAACACAAACCAGCCAATCGCGTTGAATTTTGTAAAAAAAATAATAGTACGCTCAAAATAAATTATAAAATACAATATTTTCTTTAACAAAGAACGACACCATTTTAAACCATGTTTGTATAATGTTTTTCTTTTTATGTAATTGCGTGATGTGATTAGTGTTTATGTTTACATAATTGCGTAATATGATTAGTGTAATTGTTCTTATTGTAACAAAATCAACTATTTTTATAACAGGAACTAAACGGAATAAGATAAAAACTAGTTCAATACGTGGCCATAAACTAATGGTTATGAGCCAAAGCAATGGAAACGAAAATAAGAAAAAGGGAAAAAGAAGCATCTGAAATGAATTGTCAATAAATTACACTGTTCAACAATGAAAATGTAAATTGAACAAAATCACCTAATTCTTATTGATTTTGTGGTGCTTATCACGAATGTGAAAGCGAAAATCAAATATTAGCTCTGTTTTTTGTTTTACATCCATGTCTAAAAATAACTTTATAATAGTGAATATATTCGCTTTATTTGGGATTAAGATGTCCCTGATCTGGCAACACTGGAGAAACTATACATACTCTTTGTTACTTTCTATTCCTTATCACATTTGTTTTCTGCTATTGTTCGAAACAACAACGCTATTGGAGTTATCAGAGTTGTTGATGTGATTTTCTTGTAGTGCTGCATGTAAAAAGACAGTTTTACAAGCATAATTTTGAACAGTTCCTCCGAGTTGCTTGAAATGACATTTTGAATGTTTGAATAGACGAAAATGCCGCGATATTGTGTGAATAGAGCGGACAATTTCTTCTACGTGTGTGGAGAAGTAACATTTTCGTCACAAAAGCAGCATATAACACCATTAATAAGAAAAGCTTATGAACTTTATTATGGTTGTAAAATTGGAGAACAGGATAAGGCTTGGGCACCCCACATTCCTTGTAACACTTGTGCAAGCAATCTGAGAAACTGGATTAATGGGAAGAAACGTTCAATGCCTTTTGCAGTGCCTATGATTTGGAGGGAGCCAAGCGACCACATCAAAGATTGTTACTTTTGTATGGTTCCTTCTGTCCAGAAGGGAATTTCCAGGAAGAAGAAGCGGACCATGGTATATCCTAATATTCCTTCTGCGATGCGCCCAGTTCCACATGGAGAAGGACTACCTGTTCCTGACCCACCCAAAGAATACGACCTTTCTTCCGATGATGATCAAGAAGTTGTAGCTCCTGAACCAAGTACTTCGAACGACTCTGAATTTGTGGTAAACGACCCCCCAAGTGAACCACACAGACCGACTCAAGAAGAGCTAAGTGATCTAATCAGGGATTTAGACCTACCAAAAAGCAAAGCAGAAATTTCAGCGTCTCGGTTAAAACAATGGAATGTATTGCAGGAAGACTTCAATATTTCAGTGTATAGGAATAGGGAAAAGAAGTTCACCTCGTTTTTTACTATGCAAGACACACTTGTGGCATGTATAGATATAAGTGGTCTTATGAAGGCTCTCAAAATTAATTACAATTCTACGGAGTGGAGGCTCTTCATAGATTCGTCAAAGGTGAGTTTAAAGGCAGTGCTTTTAAATATTGGAAATGAACTTCCTTCAATTCCAGTAGGTTATACAGTTCATATGAAAGAATCTTATGAAAATTTGAAACGTTTACTTCAAGCCATTAAATATTATGA
The DNA here is from genome assembly GCA_022664845.1 of Lepisma saccharinum. Lineage (NCBI taxonomy): Eukaryota > Metazoa > Arthropoda > Insecta > Zygentoma > Lepismatidae > Lepisma > Lepisma saccharinum. Next base: position 22,064 of record JAGDQP010018569.1, on the reverse strand, counting down.
TTTTCAGTGGGTCATTTGTGGTGACCTCAAAGTGATGGCGCTGTTGTTAGGTATGCAGTTAGGGTATACAAAATATTGTTACTTTATTTGTAAGTGGGACAGTAGAGATCGTGCATCTCACTACGGCAAAAGTGACTGGAATACAAGAGAAACTCTTCAGCCAGTTGTAGATCCTAAGCGAATTTTGCTTCCCCCGCTTTATATTAAATTAGGTCTCATGAAAAGTTTTGTTAAGAGCATGAACCAAGAGTGTGAGGCCTATAAGCACTTAAGAGGAAAATTCCATCGCTTAATTGAAGCCAAAGTTAAAGAAGGCGTCTTCATAGGACCACAGATTCGACAGCTATTCAGAGATCATCGGTACGATGAAATTCTACAAGGTGAGGAAAACGCTGTGGGAAAGCTTGAAAAGTGTTTGTTCACAATTCTTGGGAAGACAACGAGCAACAAATTACAGAAAAATAGTGGCTGAGTTGTTGTTATGCTACGAGAAACTTGGTTGCAATATGTCTCTGAAACTCCACTTTCTTCATTCCTATCTCGACTTTTTTCCTGAGGATTGTGGAGCAGTAAGTTACGATCATGGTGAGCGTTTTCATCAAGATATTGCAGCCATGGAGAAGAGATATGAGGGCAAGTGGAGTTCTAACATGTTAGCAGACTACTGTTGGACTATTGCAAGGGACGCTCCAGATGTAGTGTATAAAAGGCAGGCCAAGCGAAGACGCTCAAAATGAATTCAACAGGAATCTATTTTGTACAAGGGATCTCACAAAACCTTTGCCTATATTGTAGTGTAGTTGTTGGTTTGAAAATTTATATTGTATTTTACTTTGCTTCTTTTGGAACTGTTGGATTTTGGCTATACTAATTGTGAATTCTTATTCAACTATAAAGAAATTATGACTACTTCGTGCTGTTTTACTTGATGTAGCAAAAAAAAATTCCACATATTTTTTAAAAGATTTAAGGTTGATAGTGAATTTTATTATGGATTTTTAATGTTTGCCCTAACCAATATTGTTCAATTCTATGCATTTCAATATTCCACAAATTTGTTCTACCACAATTTGAAGCTCGTTATATAACATTGATTTGCGCATTTTAAATTATGGATGTACAAGGGTATAAAAGTTATGGCCTAGTGTATGTCTTAATTATATCCAAACTTATAACATTACGGTTAAATGAATGTAAAAATACCTTAATCTCGGTATTTAGAACTACTTTATTTAAATGTTTTCATCAATTTTAATATATTTGAAATATACTGATATTATTGTACAAGGGTAATCCTTTTCATAACCAGAGCTAAGAATAGTGCACTACTATTACATTTTCTCATATTATGCTTAAATGAATGCAAAAATCATAAATTTAAACAATTTACATACTTTCGATGAAAATTTGTTGCACAGTGTTATAGTGTTAATAATGAAATATTGATGTCAATTTTATTAAACTTAAAAGTGAATATGCGTTTAAAAGACATCAAATTTCATTAATCATTGAGTTGCCTTGGGTCTAGTTCGGTATACGGCATCCAATTGCAGGTGTGCGCTAACCGAACCAAACCTGACCTGGTCTAACCTATTCTAACCCAACTTAAGCTAATGTAACTTAGCAGGAAAACTGAAATAATTTGAATCTGGAGACCCTTAAAGAAAGTGGATGCCATATATAGCAAATAAATGCCGTTGCCTTTAACGCGAAGTTAATTTCAAATCAGTGAAATAAGAAATGAATAATTTAATAGAAAAACTAACTTATAATATTTGTATAAAGTAAATTAAGAGTCCATTTCCAAGCGGGTCCTTGTCCAAAAAAATATTGAAAAATGAGATATTGGCATTGTTGAGTTCATTTTATAATTTCCTAATACATTAGTAAGATTTTGCGATTCCAAAACGTATCCAAAATCATTTAATTATCCTAAGAGATTAAAGGACAAAATCATAATTAACAGCAAAATAAAGTTGTATAAATGTTTTATCTTTTCCAATAATCTTCTGCAAGAAGGTAAAATATTGGTAAACTAATACAATTCCCCAACATTTTAAGATATTCATGGTTGTACATTTGCCTTAGTGCTTTAACATGAGAAGTGTATAACAAAATAGAGAGCTTGAAGGTAACTTTGGAATGTACGTCCACTAACTAAATTTCTTCTGGGATTCAAAGTAAGAACCTCCTTATTTTGATCTGAAGATCTCGTAGTCAGATAAATCAATCAAAATTGTATCAAAAATCATACAGACGAGCATGATGGAGGCAAAGGCTTTAATTATGTAACTCTACCTGAATTTTTATGAATACCCACTTACGAAATACAATATCCTAATAGTATAGTATATTCTAGTAGATAGTCTCTAATTATCCTAATAGTATAGTATATTCTAATAGATAATTTCTAATAATAAAACTTCTTGAACCGTTTGTATCTGGAGTGATGACATTTTCCAAGTATGTGTCTGTGTGGAAGGTAAGATCAGAACGACTTAGGTAAAGATCTATAGCTCTAAATAGCGTTGGATGACGTTGTAACACCGAATAACGCCTGTGTCGAGACAAAGCTCTTATTCCTTGTCTAAATTCTTGGAACCGAATATGTACCAAACTATTAAGGAAGAGTCTTGAAGACAACTTACTGTTTCCAAGAAGCATCCATTATTGCAACTGTGCTTCTACTGAAAACTTAAGATTTAATTGTTATTTTTGTGACGTAATGTACAGCGATAATTGCCACTCCTTAGTCACTTTATCACAGATGACAAAACAATATATTACTTGTTACTTTCCTAAATTGATTGGTAACTTCTTGGTGCTTGATGCTAATCTGTTATTTGCACAATACTTTCACCACAAGGTCAAAATCATCATTCTCCATAATTACACTTGATTTTCAATTATTGATCTTTCGTATCACCCATAACTGCTTGTCAGAAAGTTGGATGTTCCTATTTCGATTGTTTGATTGCACTGTTCATGCATCTAGGTGAAATAGTGGCCTATATTTACGTAACAAACTATGTACACTTAGAGATAGTGTATGAATAAATGAATAGAAAAAAGCAAAAAGAAGCAGCTATGAATACACGAAAGTAAAACAAGATGACTTCCCATTCTTACCTACAGCTTGTATATTGTTATATTCACATATAAAGGATGTCTTGTGTTGGCAAGAAATATCGTGCAACTGCCCATATCTGCTGATAGACCCACATACTTCAAATCTATCGTAATACTTTAGTGGACATTTCCCCGTTTTTGTATCCACAGTTTGATTCAAGGGTTGGCCTGTTTTAAAGAAAGCAACAATCATATGTAAATTCATCGACAGAAAAGAGAAAAGAACTTACAACTAATAACAAATTTTTAATGTAACTGGTTCTCACAGAAAATCTGTTTTGAACGTGCTAAATTAATCCTAGAAGTAAAATCAACTACTATATTCAATACATATATTAAATAAAATACGATAACTGGATTATTGTACATAAGCATAAAATACACGAAAGTGAATTGCAAGGAACCAAATGTAATGCCTTTAAAATGATTGTATTCCTTGTTTAGATAAAAACAAACTGATATTCACACACTATCTTGCAATGTAATGTATTTGAGAGAAAGACGCCACACTCCTCGATAATATTTATAATTGGATTCAAAACTTATTTATTTGACATTGAGATCAATCCACTAAACATAATTAATGTATTGCTTTAATTTTTAGATGAATGCAAGTATTTCTGGAATATTTTTCCGTTATCTATGATTACTACTTCTTGAAAGTTGTAGCTAATATAGACGTAATATTAAAACAGTAAAAATTCAATGTTCAAATATGTTTTGACAATCTAGCTTCCTGTATAAAAGTAAAATGTAATATGAATTGTATGACTTTTCTAACATTTTACGAACCACGAATGCACAGATTCATTCAAATCAGAAGAGGCATCTGCCCAGCCTAAAAATATATTTTACTATCCCAACTAATCTTCTAACTAGTATCGTGTGCTGTTAGCGCCTTTACAATTAATTTTGTCTTATATTACCTAATATCATTACAGAATCATCTACCAAAATCTATATATATATATATATATATATATATATATATATATATATATATATCTGTGTGTGTGTGTTGGGTGTGTTTGTGGAACTTTCGTAGTGTTCTTTGTAAATTGTATTATTTGTTAAGATTTGTTTATCATGTAACATTGATATCTCTTTGGAGAATTTTCTCTGTAGAAATTGTTCACGTATCTAGAAGAATTCATTATCTTCCTTTCGTTACATACCCTTTCAGAGAAGTGAGTGGATACTGTTTGTACTAGTAATCAGGTGTTTATATCATAGTATATGATGCTTGTTTAACGGTTCTGATTTTGTACTGCTATCTCTTCAGACTTTCTCCTTTCTATTAATGATGATAATGACTGTTTTGACTCTAACGTTATTTTCTTATTTTGTCAGTCAATGTTTGGTAGAGATGTGTGGTGGATAGACCAGTGTCCTTCAAAATTAAGCTCCGATATTAAGAGTTTCTGTAACGTGTTATAGTAGACAGAAAAGAAACATACACACCGTTACATGCAATGTGTTATAAAATTATTCATATATGTTATTCAATATGTATCGGAACTGTCCCTCAATCTAATGTCTGAAATTTACCTAAATGTTGAACTTTACAAGTATATTCAACTCTGGATATTGCACCACTAATATAAGAGACAATTCAAATACCTACGTATAAGCATTTCTCTTCGAAATTGGCATAAATTTTGGTTACTTTCTTCGATTAATTACCCGATCAAACACAAAATTTAAACACTCATCTCCAATGCAGATCCTTTTTCTCGTTTTGACATAGTTAAAACTACACAATGTTCTTTCTGCCTCTGTGTTTGCATGTGAGAGGCAAAGCCTGCATGTAACAAGTTCATTATCATTTGGAAAATTGAACTAATGCATTAACTTTTATCAGAGACCCCTTATTAAAATTTCCTAATTCTACAGTTATATGATATCAGCTGATACCAAATGTAATTATGCTAAACTCAGCTGATGTCAAATGTATGCAAATTTTTATTGACAGCGGAGGTACTTGTAGATAAAATTCGTTGTATACTGCTAAAAGCACTTCTTTTAAATTAAAAAAATGGCAAATCGTCTCTGACTAAATTATATTCAATTTCGAGCAAGTGATATTGCTCCAAACTTTTATCTTGTAATGAGAAAATATTTCATATCACAGATATTTTTTCTCATTTTTGAGCAATATCATTTGCTCGAAATTAAATAATATTTAGTCGTAGCCAATTTAACAGTATTTTCCTAAATTTGAATAAGTGTTTTTAACAGTATTCGATAGTTAATTCGCCAATGCAATGTAATTAAATTTTGTTTCAAAGTGAAACGCTAAAAAAAATATTTAAGACGTTTTCTTCGAAAATCTCTTTGTCCCACAACAAACTACTCTTTTCCAAAAAAATCGCGCAGAATGGGTCATGTCCCACGATCTGGCAACACTGAGCATACAGCAAAGTCTCCGGGTTCCCTAATTCGTATACCAAGAAGTTACCACTATAACATCTACAGTGTTGTAAACTTACAAGTGCCTGATTTTCTCATGTGTTGGGAGTTTCTGAATGACCCTATAAGTTCTAATGCAAATGATGAAATGCTTTCCTATCAACTTATCAATGCTAAGGGTATTCTAATTGTTTGAAAGTAGACATGGAATTATGTACCTAAACATCGCAAACATTTCAGATAATATAAAATACTATTTAAAAAATTAAAAATAATAATAACAATAATGACGTTGACAGCAGTGATATAGATTTGTATTGTTTATAATATTGCATTGCATTTAAATAGCAGTTTAAGTTAGCGTAACTTCTACTTTAATGAACAAATATGCTTTACTATATATTTAAACATTACACAAGGAAAATGTAATTAAATTGTTTAAATTTTACAATTACGTTTATCTATTACAATGATTGGATCATAATAAAATACATACATTCCTATGAACGCATATACGAATTATTAAGTAGCTTTAAACACTTTATAATGAATTACGTTTATTCACTAGCGATACACTAAATTCTAAACGAAGGCTGTCGAAACCCACCATTAATGTGTTAAAGTTAACTTTGAAGGAGGAAATTAGATTCATATTACACAAACGTAGTATGTTAAAAACATCTTCTACATTGCTCACACGAAGTGCTGAGAGCACATTTCTTTGGTTACGTAAGTATTTACGTTGAAACTAATTTATTCATCGGCATTCAAGAAGTGAAATTTTATACTTTCCTCTTCTGTTCCATAACTTCCATACCGTGTTTACTATTTTTACCAACTAACTATAACTTATTACGTACTTATGTCATACTTAATACCAGGATCTATTATTATGGAGATTTGTCTTATTATTTAAACAGGTGATGCAAAGCCCGATCTGGAAACTGTGCACATATGCTAGCACCAGGGTTGAGCAGCGACCTCAAATATGGATTATCTATGTGTGGGTGAAGTTTAGCCGAGAGCTTTCTAACGTCACTTCAACCTCTTTTGTAGCCCAGGCAGTTTCTGCATTCAAATTTATAGACGAACAGACTGAAAGACCTGACATATGCATCTTTGAACTCGTCTCGACGAGACCTTTCCCACGAAACCTTAGCAACCGTTCCAGTTAGTACTATCCGAAATTGAATTTGGTGACGGAGTGACGGATGGATGGATGCATAGATATGATCTACACAGTTTTGACCTTATGTTGCCGAGACATTTTTAACGCCACCTCAGCCACTTTTGTAAGTCTAGTAGTTCCTAAGTTGAAAGTTGTCAATTGACAAACAGACAAATGGATATAGATGTGAAAAAGACTTTCCGGCTAGAGTTGCTGAAGCATAAAAGTTAGCGTGAATCGCATAATGCAAAAAAAAAGGACAAACAGATCTGGACCATTGTTCGCACAAAGACAGACCTTGACTAGGGGTAGGTTCGCACCATATCATTATGTACCACGATGCAACCCAGTTGTCAGTGTTGCCAATATATAATGAAAGTTCTCGTTTTCGAATTGATTTCATAGCGATGGACGTATCTGTACCAAACTTGAAATTAACATAATTCGATACCATCGCGAAAGTACTGTGTGCGGTCCCGTTCTAAAAGCTCCCAGTTGCCAATGTAACAAACTTAATTCAAAAATCAATGTTTCGAATTCCTTCCACAACACTGGACGTATCTTCACGAAAATTCATACGATCGTTATTCGACACCACAGAAAAATACCGAGGATGTCGCAGTCCCTTAAGCACCACGGTTGTCAATGTATTCAACTTAGCTGAAAGTTTTTTTTAAATGGTGGTGCATTAGTTTATTGGAAATTCTATATTGTATAGTGATAATAATCACATGTAAAGCATAGAATGCTGAATTGCAAACTGTAAATATAATACTTGTAATGGATTCATATCTGTCAATGGAAATCATCGCTATTATATGTGAAATAGGAAGCAATCCTATTAAATTGTATTATATTGTAAATAGGAAGCAGCTTGCATATATTTATATTAAATTGTATGCCTTGACGATGACGTAACTAATCCTAGATAATGATTTTTATATCTCCATAATCTTGGTAAAACAAATTATAATTACAGATATCAATGATAGCGAGATTTAGATATTAAATGTTATGTAATAAAGGAATCTTATATTTGAAGAAGTTGAATTAAAGGTAATAGTATAGAGAATCTAAATAATGATTGAATATATCATGCTACAGGTAGAAAATATGGTCTGTCAGAAATTACGCAAAAAAGTTTCACGAGGATTTATTATGAGAAGGGATGTAAAATATGCTTGTAGGGTACAGCTGTAGTTTCTGACTTTTCTGGGCTTAAATAAATCATTGCTTTTGCTCTTCCGAGTTAATACCTGACATTCGTTGATATCTTTACGGATTCAAAAGCAAGCTGCAGAGCTGTTAAGCACTTTAAGCTTCTTTATGGAAACAGTCCTGAATAAGAGTTTCACGTGAAGGTATTGTAGTCTCCACTACACTCCGGCGAGTGTACATTTGGAACACTCTACCTTCTCTCAGCATAAGTTTGTATTCATGTTATGTTGTCGGAATCCATCTCAACTCCAAGTTACTAGAACTCACGCAGATGAAAAGACACCCTCAGATTATATGAGTCGATCATTAAAGTATTACTCCCAAAGATGAGTGAATTGGAATATCGAAGTTGTTAATATTAAGACAATATATGGTATTAGACTGATCGATTTTGTAATACGTGAAGAGTAGAAGTGTTATTTACAGGCTATGGCGACCAGCATTGGGGCTTTTGGTAGGGATGATTCCAATTGAGAAATTTCAGAGGAAGAAATGTTAGAAAAAGAAACCCATGGTGCACGTGGGAAAACAAAGTTTACTCACGAAAGCAAAGAGATTATAAAAGGAAGAATGGGAGGATAAAGGCAGAGGAAAAGGAAAAGGAAAGAGAGAAGCAGGAGAAAGAAGAAGACTAAAAGAAGTTAGAAGACAACAGTAAATGGAAGAAGAAGACAAAGAAACAGGAGAAGGAAGAAAAGAAAAAAACAAAGAGAAAGAAGAAAGAGGGAAAAAGAAAAAAGACCAAAAGAGAGGAATATCAAGAAATGAGAATAAGTGAAGGAGATAACTTACCTTTGTCGTCAGAAAGAGCCATAGTTAATTCAGATGTGGATAAAGAAAAGAAAGTAATAATAATACAACTGCAACAATCGAAGTTTGATGGTGAAAAGAAGGAACATTGGTTGTTCTCAGCAAGAAGGAAATGTTTGAGTTCTTATGAAGATTCTGCTGATGTGTTAAATGAATCAATCTCAACGGGTTATTATATTCTGTAAATAACACTTCTACTCCTCACGTTTTACAAAATCGACCAGTCTAGAATCATATATTGGCTTAATTTTAGCAACTTAAGTAAATTCCAATGTACTCGTCTTTGGGACTAATAATTTAATGATCGATCCGTATAATCTGAGGGTAACTTTCATCTGCGTGAGTTCTAGTAACTTGGAGTTGAGATGGATTCCGACAACATACCATAAGTACAAACTTATCCCTGGAGAAGGTAGAGTACTTCAAATCTACACTCGCCGTAGTGTAGTGGGGACTATAAAACCTTTAAGTAAAACTCTCATTCAGAACTATTTTCATAAAAAAACTTAAAGGCCTTAGCAGCTCTGTAGCTTGCTTTTGTACCGGTAAAAGTTTCAACAAAAGACAGTATTAGCTGTTAACAGCAAAAAGAAGATTCATTTAAAACGAAGAAAGTTAGAAACTAACCCTTTCACTTACTTCAGTATGCTTATTCTCTAGCCCACTAATCATCATACTCATTTTTAGAGAGTTATTTGTTAAAAAGACTAATATTTGCTCTCAATTCCTCAACAAGAATTATTTGACTTTGAAGTGGATTTCTTACAAGTTCCATATCTTGCTTAAAATTAATTTATTTTACTTTTCTTCTTCTTCTTCTCTCTCCTTTTGTTCATTTGGTTTTCCCAAGGTTTTTGTTGTTTCTTCTTTATTCATTTTCTCTGCTGCTTCTGTTTTCTTTTCATTTTCTTTTTCCCATGTTTTCACTTCACATTCTTCTTTTCTCTTTGTTCCTTTCTTCTTTGTTCTTTTACTTCCCTTTTCTGTTCTCTCCTAACTTCTAAGGGTCACTCGGGAAGAGAAGGGAGATTTTGAAGCAGATCAATATGGTGGGGAACGTGCAAATAAACAACTTAAGGAAGATTATGAGGTTTCTTGTAACCAAAAGCTACCAACTTTAGGGAATATAGAAGCAATGATAAGTCAGAACACTCAACAGCAAATATAACCTATGTATCAATCATCTTTAATTCACTTTGAGAGCGAACAAGAGGAAAAACTTGTCTCATTGATAGAAGAGCTAATAGAAAAAGGAAACAAAGAGTTGTACCAAGAACATTACTAAAATGCTATTAGATTTGTAAACAAGGATGAGATTGCGGAAAAGTATAATTTGAAACCAGACATAAAGAGATATATTATGAACGAAGGCATAAATAGTACAACATGAAATGTAAAAGAAAAGAATCCGGTTACTGAGAAGATTAAAAAATAAATAAATAAAAAGGAATATCAAATTAAAATATATTTTGTTTAATATGATTAAATGGATTAATATCCAATATGATGAAATGTATTAATGTTTAATATGGTTAAATGAATTAACGAATTAATATTTTTAAAACAAAAGGAATTATATTATAATGGACGATAAAGTAGTAAAGACAATATGATGAAATGGAAAATATTGAAATAAATCTAAAGGATAGTTTGATGAATATACGCATAATGTTATGAAATACAGAGAATTAAAACAAAACAATGGAAGTAATTGAGATGGACATAAAATAAGAAACTAAAAAACATTATCTCTTTAAAAAAATCTTATACACTTATAAATATTTCCCAGAATTTTTTACGTTTTCTCATCGGTGGGGAAGGTTGTTATAGATACATATCTGTGTAATCCATAGCGTCGTCATTATATGTGAAATAGGAAGCAATCTTATTAAATTGTAAATAAGAAGCAACTTGCAGATATGTATATTAAATTATATGCCTTGACAAAGATATAACTAATCCTACGTAATGGATTCTCTATAATCTTGGTAAAACAAATTATAAGCATATAAACAAGTTATACTAATATATATAGGTGAGAGTGTAATTTAGACATGGACTGTTATGTAATAAAGGAATCTTATTTTGGAAGATACTGAATTAAAGGTAATGTATAGGGAGAATCTAAATAATAATTGAATGTATCATGCTTCATGAAGAAAATGTGATCTGTCAGAAATTACGCAAACAAAGATTCGGAAGTTAGTGTTTTGGTGATTCATTATGAGAAGGGATGTAAAAGACGTTTTTAGGGTACAGCTGTAGTTTCTAACTTTCCTGGTTTTAAATAAATCATTGCTTTTGCTCTTAGCAGTTAATACATGTCTTTTGTGGATATCTTTACGGATTCAAAATCAAGCTGCAGAGTTGTTAATCCCTTTAAGTTTGTTTATAAAAACAGAACTGAATAAGAGTTTTACGTAAAGGTATTATAGTCTCCACTACACTACGGCGAGTGTAGATTTGAAGTACTCTACCTTCTCCAATGATAAGTTTGTATTTATGGTACGTTGTTCAAATACATCTCAACTCTAAGTTACTAGAATTCACGCAAATGAAAAGGCATCCTCAGATTATACGAGTCGATTATTAAAGTATTAGTCCCAAAGATGAGTGTATTTGAATAGCAAAGTTGCTTATATTAAGACAATATACGATTCTATTCTGATTGATTTTGTAACACATGAAGAGAATAAGTGTTATTTACATGCCAAGCTATATGTAGAAAGTCGAGTAAATTCCTAGTAAATTTTACAAAGCACTTTCACTTGATAACAGAAACTTATACTGTACCTGCTTTTAACATATATTTACTGGTCATATATTTTGGGATACCTACGAAGTACTCTATACCCTATACCAACAGGTAGCATAATATTAAATCGGTGCGAAAGACATTGTTTTCTGAACTTTTTGTAATTAAACGATATGAATTGTCTTGATATATTATTGCAAATACATACCAAATATTGTTATAAATTCTCGAGTAACGTAGTATCTGTAGAATCCCACGTGACAATAGCTATCTTTTGTACTGTTCTTAAACAGGAACTCCAGGAGCTTAGCCTCAGCTTCGGAATTAATAACAGCTAGATAACCACCTTCAACTTGGCATTGTAACTTCGCCTCATACCAATTTTTCTTCTCAGCATAAAGGTTGTAATTTCTGGTATCACCTGAAATGCAAGTATTATATGTTTTGGCCATATGTTATATTTTACAATCTTAGATATTGTGTTTCTATTGAACGCAATATATCTATATATCTCATAATGGACTTTGTGAAATATGTACAGATAAGCAAACATGAATTTAAAACAAAATTTATATTGGAATAGGCACAAGTCCAAACGTTGTTATAGACTATATCATTAATTTAATCTTTTATATATATATATAACCTTTTATATATATTTAATCTTTTATTTAATCTCAATATACAAAATGGAATATGTTAATAAATTGCTTCAGGAAAGTTGGTTGAAATATTGAGAGCTATTGGGAATATACGTTGGAAGATTGTGTTGAATTATTGGCATCGTTATTATTTTAAAAATTAGAAAAACCTTTAATGAATTATTATAATATTGAATTCGGATTTTGTTTCCTTCTTTATGAATTATAGAGATATAACTGACCAGATATATGGCCTTATAGTTTTCTTTTATCTGAGCTTTCCATAAGTACATTATCTTTTATCAATAAACAATAAGATGTAATAACTTATATTTGCTGAATTATAAAAAGAAGCTTTATTGCACCAAGTCGTACCTATCTAGAATAGTTAAAATTTTGTGAAAGATTGAGCAAGTACACTAAATTATGGATAAAAAGGTTTACGTGATAATACAGTTACGCAGATCGAAGTAGTTATGTAATATAAAGGAGAATTACGCAAGTTCGACTCTACTAACACTATCGTAAATGACCAATAAATGTGTGAGTATTTTAAGTATTCAGCCAATCCTTAAATGGATATACAACCATGTTAGAATGTATCACAACTAAACGAATGAAAAATACCTTGGACTATTACAATTGGTTCACGTCAGTTAATAATAAACTCAGATTGATATATTAAGCTTTACAGAAAACATTAAGTAACGTATAACTGAAGTTTCCTCTGTATGTTATTCCACCGTTTATTTACTTTAGAACAGCTTAATAAGAAAACATTTCACAGCAGTAATTTTCATTCATTACAACTTAACACGATTTTGGAATAGAATAATAGCTCCAAGTACAGTAATTTAATTTGCATTAAAACATTAAAATATTGTGAAATAGATCATTTCGAAACATTATTAATTATATCCATCGGAAAAACATCAATCAAACACACAAATTCTAATGCTTTATCATTTCTAAATCGGTGTACGTGATAAGTTTCAAACAGCCCAAAAGTTTAACCCTTAATTTATTTTTTTAGTCCAGAATACATTTGCCTACGATAGACATTCTAGTCACTGATTCAAGACAATATATTATATTACAGCTATAATTTTCTTAAAGCAACATGTTAAATATATTTGTAGAATTTAAATAAATAGTCCTACGAGTTTTATACGAATAAACATATCATCAATGTTACTGCTGTTTTATCGTATTATAGTAGTGTGAAATAATTGTTTTTGTTTACAGCAATCAGAAATAGTGAATAACAATGTGCAGATCGGTTCTTAACTCAGTTGTCAGTTACATGAACAGCACATGAGATTAATAATGTTGTCATGAAATATTTTGTTTCGACTGGTTGCCACTAAAAATTAATTCGGCTTGCCATTGCTTAAATAATTTTTAAAATATGCTCTAATTTATTGTTCTCTTTCATGTGTTTTTCGAGCCAAAATGGAGAAGCTATAAATGCAAATGTTTTACTTTATTTAACAAACATTGTTTTCTTTTTTGACATAGCTATTAAGAAAACGCAATTGAAGAAAAAAAATAATGCATTAATAATTTCATTTCATTAAGTTAACTTGTACGGTGAAATTAAATTCGAGTTAAATTACCTAATTTATTAAATTAACTAGATAGGATCAATGATAGAAACGATCATAGATTTTATGATGATATAGAATATACATTCAAATTAGAATTAGTGCTGAATGAGCATTGCTTGGTGGCATCAAGTTTCCTAGAAAACATAATCAAATTAGAGATGCTCGCCAGGCAACAACTGATCTAGGGATTTGCTAGAACTTTTATATATCACTGAGGCGTCACCAGTCTTACAACAATCGGTTAAATGATAACTGAGGGTCGTTTTCACAAAAAATAATAGATACATTTTGACGATTTTATGCTTTTATCATATTTTAATGGTTTCGGGGATATGCGAATCGAATGACATTATCAGAATCAAGCTAAAATTTATAAATATAAAAGTAAATAGATGTTGAAATACGAGTTTTCAATATGCCTATATAGGGAGTATTTTTTATAAAAAAAACAGCTCTCCTGACAAAGACAGGTTTTTCTATGCGAAAGCGCCCCTCAATTCTCAGGTACTGAAGAAAAACATTTTCAAACTGCTTGATTAAGATTAGCTAGATGCATCAACAATATTTGTAACTCTTCCTATTATGTATAGATAAAACAATGGCCTGTTACAAGCTAATTTTAAATAATGTTTGTATTTTAAGATTTAGGTATAAACTTTACATGTTTTCTAAATAAGAATATTCAAATATCATTTCAGGTCAGACGAACAGCTTTGCATGGAAATACTCCCTTCATTTTTCTGTAATCAATGATTTATATTATACGCATGTTTTTAGTCGGGTCTAAACGTTCCTAATTGAGTACATACCTTGTTATTATTTGCATTTTATCAACATACGAAATTGATAAACAACTTATATATGTCTTTATATAATATAATTTATTCTAGAGATGTAAATAAATCTAATCAATTTCCTATGTTTATACCAAAAATATCAATTCATTAAGCATCATAGTCCAAGAGCATCTCATAAATCGTTCAATTAATAAATTATTGTCTTTTCTTATGAATACAAAGTTCTCACTCATCTTCTTACCTTGACTCATTTCTACTTTATCCTCAATTTCGGCGCTGTTATTTCCTGAAAATAAACACATATTCAACTGGTTACAGAAGAATTCTGAAGTTGACACGAGAATAGTACCTAATACTATTAATTAATAACTGAACATGTTGAAAATTTAACTATAGGTTCGACATTATCTCTCTTAGCATAATAATATCAAAGAAATTTAAAACGAAAGCTTTCAAATATAAACGATTTAGAATCCTACGTAGCCTAGCCGGTAGCGCGCTCGACTTCGGCGCGAGCGGTCCCGGGTTCGATCCCGGTGGGAGCTCAAAATTTCGGTGTTGAGCCAGCATCGTGTGGACAACTGGGGAGCTGCTGTGAACAAAAGACAGTGGCGATCACAGTTGAGAGCTTCGGCTCTCCTCTCCCAAGCCGCCTGGTCAGCGTGCGAGCAACAGACTATTTCCTCTCTCCGGGATAGGCCTCATGCAGTAGTGGATTGACTATCGCTGCGAAATTTAATTATTATTATTAGCTTCTATCTGAAATGTCCAAAATTTCATTAATATGTATTTTCAACGAATTATCATGTTTTAAGTATACAGAATATAAACTATACACATCCTGAGAACTTCGATATTAACATGCATTAGTGTGTTACTGTTATTTCCACTGCACTTAAACAAAACTTTCGTAGCTAGCGCGAGAGAGATTTCAGATGTGTAAAATACATTAGTTACAATAATAGTGAAACCTGTTGGTTTGCAAACCTATATTAGCAAAATTATTACTGTGCAGTAAAAATGTTAATAACAAAAGTTCCAGCCAATAAAGAAGTTTGATTTTAATTAAACAAACTATTAAAAAAATTATTCCAAAAGTGATAAAATATCAAAATTAAACTTCTTTAACTGATTAAAGAATTTAGGATCTTTGATCTCAATGTCGCAAGGATATTGCTAGGATAACACATGAATTAGTTGATGAGGGCAGCGATATGCTCTACCACTTTCTCCAGTCATCGCTGATGGATGAACGATACAAGATTAAAATGTGTCTTTGGCTTTAGATTGAAGTATAGACTATAAATAAAATAAACTACAAATACCTAAAAACATTTCACTCCCTGCGAATCTAGAAACAATCAACCTAAGTAGTGTTCCCTCTCCTTCTTTTCTGAAGAAATTTACCACCTGGCCCCAGCTATTAGAGTAAAGGAACTTTTAGGCTTATGAAGGATTTGGTATGAATGCGACTAATGCATGTTTTATACTATATTGATGGATAAATTCCTAGCGTTTATTTCTGACCCGATGAAACTTTGGTTGCTAGAACTATATGCATTGCTTCTTATTTGAAATTTGGAGTAATAATGTTATGCTTTTGAATACGTCTTCAAATTTTAAGGAAATTATTGTAATTTGTGAACCTTATAAGATGGAGTGTCAAGCGAAGAAAGACAAGCACCGAAAACTAAGTTTCCACTAGAGATTAACAAAGGACCAAAAGCAGTAACGGTGGCTGTGTGCGCGGAGAAAACAACCGGAGAAAGTATGGCAAGGAATTGGTTAATCGTTTAAAATTGGGCCAAATTGATCTGGGTGATTTTTCACATTCAGGAAGAACATCGGGCTTTGATGGACACCGTTTAAACTCGTTGATTTTTGATGATTCACGTAAGTGAACCAGAGAATTGGCACTGTAATAAATGTTGACCAGTCAACCACAGTGCGATATTTGCGATCCATTGGAAAGGCTCAGAAATTCAGTGTGTGGATATCGTAAGTTTTAAGCAAAAACATTGGAAATCAGCGGGTGGCCATTTATGCTCGTTATCGGTAAGCTCAATAACAACGTCAATCATTGCTGTCCAGGGTTGCCATTGTGTCGAGAAACTGTTTACTCATTTCAATATCAAGTAAGTAAAGAAAGGAAAGGAAGAAAGGAGCTCCCACAGAAAAACAACTCTCCATACAAAAGATAGTGTCCATCGACACAAGACAATGTTAAGAGTCTGGTGACAGAAGCGTGTCTCCGTGTACTGGGAATTGCTTCCCAGAAATGTAACTAACTATCAGTGTTGATGTTTATTGCCAACAACTCAAACGCATTGAGGCAGCAAATAAAGACAAATGACCGGGAAGACTGAATCAAAAAATATGAACAGGACTCAAACCAAGAACCTTTCGCAAGACAAGCGAACGCTGTACCATTTCCCCACGAACGCTGTGCGTCAAGAACCGTGATTTCAGCACGAAGTGTGTCGACGTTATCATTCTGAGAGGTTTTGTACTTTAGGAATCGCTAGCGCGGAAATATGGCATCAGTAGCTAACATTTTCAGAACTCTTGAAGCTCTTTTCTACTGAAACCGGGTCTCACTCACAAGTAGGAGTATCAGGTTCGGGTACCTCTATGGTAAGACGATATTTTTTCACTGTTTTGTTCTACTTAAAGAATATCCGCTTTCCTTTTAAAAGAGCTATTATGTCTTCATGCAGTCTTACAAGCAAAGCCTAGACTCATACATAATCTGATTTAGCGACTCAGTTTGTGGTACCTTGAAGAACTCCCTTCAAGAAGCTACGATAGTTTGCTGTTGAAGAAAGCTACAATACACATTTTTGCAATATACCGTATTAACTCTGCTAAATATGACCTTTTTTCTTAGAGTGCAAAATTTGCTGTAGAATTATGGTCCTATTATGGTTGAAATGATAACGAATCATACTTCCATGTTGATAATACTCTTCATTAAGATTTATATCTAACTCTAAAGTATTATATTAGTCAGTACTAAATTCGTTGTGGCATTAGATATCGGGAAGTTGTTTTACCAATACTTCATTTTTTCGTGCATGGAGAAGGTGTTGGTTTAATTTACTCCAAATAAGCTTGACATTCATAACTGCTAACTTTCCATACTCTTCCATGTTTTTGTATTTTCGTTCTATTTAATTAGACTACATGTTCAATGCAAGAACTCTAATCTAATATTATTTATTACACAAAACATGTTCAAAACTGTTACAGTGAGATCTACTCAAGCTGTCACATGGTTTCCGTGCATATTTTAACCCACCTGCTTCTACTTTAGCTGATATGTTGTATTTGCAGATAAAATTATGTTTCAAAAAACATGAATCATTAGTCATTGATCCATCTAATTGCATTGAGATGCAGTGTGCGTCTCCGAAACTGCTTTGTTCACCGACATTCCACAAAATGTAGCCTTTTTCGTTGAAAGGTTGGCCTGAATAAGAAGAAGTAATATATAACCAAATTTTTATTTAGGATTCATATTAGATGTTCTGAATTATTATACGATCTTCAAGTATATACAGTATTTATGGAGAGTTACATAATGTAAGTATATGAATACAGGATTAAAATTTCTGACGTTTTCGTGTGATAGGCTATAACTAATTATCTAGGGAGAAAGTACAACCCATGATCCTTTCTATTCATAAGCATATAGAAAGCAAGTTTCTATTATAATAAATTTCGAGATGTTAAACAATAAACTGAATGTCACATTAGTTTAGTCCGTCACAACGCAACCTGATTGCACTACTCTCAGAAAATAAACATTCAATAGGCGTTAATGAGAAAAAAGTAACATCTTTTAGAACTCCTTTAATAAGTATGCTTAACTCTTGCACATCTAAGGTAACTTTTGTAACACGGCATACCAACTACTTTGTGTCCACTTTCAAATATTAAATATATTTCACAAAATAAATACAAATTAGTTGCAACGTTACGTTCCTGTCTTCGGTAAATGATTCGTTGCTTCTGCCGAACACGCCTATTACGATGCCGTCGCTCAGCAGTTCTTGTTCCGTAAATATTATATGATTCTCTCGTAGCCACAAAGATGATCCGATTCTTTATTATTTCCTACCTAAAGGGAGAGAAATTTAGCAGAGTTTCCGCTCCAAAAAATGTGTAATAGCTACTTCCCCGAGTATATACTCACGATAGCTGTCGTTTGGAAATTAAGATACCAATAGATATAAGCTTAAAGAATGTAATCTTCAATACATAATATCATGCTTTCTTCACTACTAACATACACCGTGGTACACTTTTTACACAAACATGCTCATTAAACCATTTCTGAGAATAATTGAGGCGTATGTGCAAACAAAAGTAAATTTCTTTTATAAAACGTTCAATGAAATGATATATATTGTTAATAGTTCTTCAAACTATCAGCTTATCCCATAACTAATATCGTATTTTTGCACTGTGAGGAAAAGAATGATAACTTACTTGGCACACTACCGTTATAGTCTTTATCGGACTTCACAACACTTTGTCACCTGTCAACCAGTTGTTGAATCCCCCGCTGAAAGAAGTCACCGGTTTAGGAGGCACAGAACTCGGTCAATGTTCGTCGCACGTTATTCTTATTTTGCAGTGTTCTAATGAAAAGGTGGTTTGAAGACTGCGAAAAAGAAAGTAGTCTGTTGGTGCAAGATCTGGTGAAAACGCCGAGTGGGGGAGTTTCTCCCAGCCACATTCCTCGAGCTTAGCACAGGTCCTTCTTGCCGTGTGTGGGTGCGAGTTATCACCATGGATGCGAACACCCTTGGAGTTAACCAAAGCAGTACGTTACTCCAACAATACAGCCCGTATGCGTTCAAGTTGCTGAAAGTAGACATCTGGATTGTTGGTCTGGTTACGTGGCAAGAGCTCAAAATAGATTATCTCACGAATATTCCACCAAACACTCAACAACATTTTGCAGAGGTGGAGATTTTGTTTTGGGACAGTTCCTTCGGCGCCCTTTAGATATCCACTGGCGTTTGCGTGTAATGTAATGATAGAGGACCCACTTTGCATCACCTGTCACCATTCTGTCCAGAAATGGCTCAGTCTGTGACGGGTGAGCAGGGAACTACAGATGTCAACTCGCTGCTGCTTCTGTTGAGACGTTAACGCATAGTATACCCATTTTCCGAGTTTTGACATGTACCCAAGGTCCTGCAGATGGCGATGAACTGTAGAATGGGTGACTTCGAGTTTGCTGACCAGTTGTTCAACAGTTTACATTGGAATTGGCCCCACCGCTGCTTCCAGAGCATCGCTGTCCAACTGTACAGGTCTCCCTTTTCGTGGTTTATCATGAGGCTGGTGTCCCCAGACCCAAACCTCTGGCACTTTCGCACATCCACAGTACCCTAACTATATACAGCATTGATTTCTCGTGCCGCTGCGCTGGCTGGATGTCCCTGGTGAAATTCATACAACATGAGATTCGATTTTTGGTTTTATTACGTGAAGAAGGCCGACAAGTAGAAAGGGATATATAATTTATTTTCGACACT
Organism: Lepisma saccharinum; assembly: GCA_022664845.1. Taxonomy (NCBI): domain Eukaryota; kingdom Metazoa; phylum Arthropoda; class Insecta; order Zygentoma; family Lepismatidae; genus Lepisma; species Lepisma saccharinum. Next base: position 1,981 of record JAGDQP010018569.1, on the reverse strand, counting down.
TCAACTCTTTCTCCCATTCGGCTTGTTCTTTGATTCATTTGGTATATGAACAATTAAATATTATCTTAAGCTGAAGAGAGGAATGAATAGAATTTGCTCTAACTACCATTCTATATTTATCTAATTACGAATATTTCAGTATTCACTATTTTTCTTTCAATTTCTAAACTATACAGACAATATTGAACTTTAGAATGAAATAAAGCATATTGTACTGTAGCAATATATGGTAGCGTTTTTTCGCCAACCCCAAATTAAAGCTATCCAAAATTGTCTGACACGACTGGAAATTCACGTGGACGTAACCAGAAATGGTACACATGGAACTTAGAAAATTGCTTGCTTTGTACGAAACTCTTAAACTCCTAGAAAGTTTGTCTCGTGCACTAGCACTATATACACAGAGTGACTATATTTAAATTGTTTATATCAAGGTAAGATGACACGCATCTCTGTCGGAGGCCACTGCATATATGCTGAATTCCGTCTATTTCTAAGCACGCATATGAAATAAGACTATGAAAAGTATCGACCAATGCATGTATTAGAAGCACGATCATGCCTTTTGCAGGATTAGAAGTAAGAAAAACTGGAAAAACTGTCAAGATTCCATCGGTGAGTGGAAAAAGAGCCTCTGCACCGTCCTCTGTATCTATCCAAAGTCAGTGAACTATTAATCGTCCTTCTCATGACAATGGATAGTGTACAATATCCATTCCATGAATTACTTGAAGTTGATGTCTGAAAGTGGTGCGATATCCATCAACTTGTAGGGACACACTTCAGATTAGCATCCAGTATTGCGAATGAGTTATTGAGTGAAAATTTGCATTTGTTTTGCATATACCATGATGAAGATAAAATCCGATAAAATTGATTAGATGAGCGGAAAACGCTCGTCTCGATAACATAACCCAAAGCGTTAGGCTGTATGAGAGGTAAAGCAATAGTAACGTTTATCACTCATTAAAGATATATTTGTTTGCTCATGGGTTGCAAGAGCTTATAAAAATCCTGTAAGATTACAAGATGTAAAGTTATTTACATACCAAATATTGTCCTGAACAATCCATTTTTTTCAGGATCATAAACTCCAATATGAAAAAAATATGACCCATCGCAAGGCAGTACATTTACAACTGCTTTAGCCTCAGCCTTGGAGTTTATCACGGCCAAATGTGCTCCTTCCTGATCACAAATAACACCTGCAGTAGCCCAATCGACTCTCTTTTTATGAATGTAGTAATATCCAAAAGATGACAAAAGAGTGTACTTATCAGGCACAGGAAAATCTAAAAATAAATATAATTTATATGCTGTTTTACCTTAGCAATGATAAACTGAATCTACAATTTACATTACATAAGTGTAATTATGAAGCATCCTAATATGTGAAAATACAATGTAGTGTCGGTAAATAAACTTAAGTAATAATTTAAGTAAATAGTATACGAAGAGTACACGGAAAGAAAAAGGGTGTTCATGAACGGTGATTTCTCGTAAAATTTTAACTCTCCTATTTACTCTAATCTATTGATAATTCCAAAAACAGTTCTAACTTGTAGATTATTTGCGCTTTTGGACTGAACACTTCCTAACAGTTAGCTGTCATTACATAGTATTTGTTACAAGTGCAAACTCAATTTTAAAAAATATACAGCCCGCTTTTTTTCTTATAATCCTCATGTGTCTCCTATCGTGGCTATATTTAACCAAATGGAATATTAAAAAGGATTCTTTACTACTCACGAGGATAAGAACATGTACGGCACTGTTAGATTCTTTATTCCTGACTTGAGAATGGACTAAAGATATTTGGAGAATGTAAATTTATAATTTAAATACGTATTCGAGATATTCGGTAATTATGAACTATCCGTAGAAATATTGTCACCTTGGAACCAGAAGGCATTATGTCCACTTTTTGGCAAAATGGAGTGAACACTGCAGCCAGAAACCTTATACTCAAGGGCATGAATCC
>JAGDQP010018568.1:23124-36341 GCA_022664845.1 Lepisma saccharinum | reverse complement strand
CCAGGATAGAATCCAATGGCGAACGTTTGTTACTGCGGCGATGAACTTGCGAGTTCCATAAGCCATAGAGTTAGTTAGTTAGTTAGGGTAGGGTGGGGTAAAATGGGTAGAAAAATTTTGAAAAAGTAGCTAATCTTTGTTATACCGTTCCAGTGTTGTGCATATACCATGAATATGTTTACAAGGTTTACCTAAATTACTCTAATAGCTCAGAAACAATAAAGGAAAAAAAAAAAACAGTATACCCATCTTGCCTTACATGTTATATACACGTGAACAAACATAAATAGTCCCTAACTGTATCGTATTGTAGAACATTAGGCCTACATTACAAATACTGATACATGTAAAGAAAAACAACAAAGAACAAAACAAAAGCAAGCGTGCTAGAAATTACTAGCCTAGGCTACTTGTAAAAAAACCCACACTGGATTAAGCAAATTAATAGACTCCACGGTTACTTAAGGCTGGTGTTGGCATAACACTAAGAATTTGAGAAATGTCTACTTGTGGGCCTATGTCACCAATATCTGGATAACATGCTTTCAGATAAAGGTTTTATCTACACACATACTAAAACAATGCTCAGTGAATCAAGTTGTTGATAAAACACAAGTTTATTCATGAGACAGGACAAAACAGCATTTTTACTTCATGTTAAACTTGTAAAAAGATTTTCAAAGCCCCATTTTACCCCACTGATCAGAAATGAGTATACCCAATTTACCCCATTTTGGTTTTTGCTTATTATTACCTTACCACTAAACGGTAAGTCAATATTTTTATTTGCACAAACATTAGTGACTTATATACTACATATCGAATGTGCAATCAATTTTCTTTTTTCGATTGCCCTGCTTGTTTCTACAGCAAAGTTTCTGAAGGCTTAAATTTACCTCACCTACACTTTACAGAACAAAATGGCTTCTACTGTAAGAGTGGTGATGGCAACAATTGGTGTATCCAAACTGAAACTGACATTATTATTCTGGGATGCAGATTTGTTAGTGGGGAGGGGAAGGAATTTCTACATGCTGAAAACAAGGTTTGTTTCAATTATACCCATGTTACCCCACCCTACCCTAGTAATTAACGTCCTTTAATAAAGAAGTACAACTCAAAAACGAAACAAAACTGTCTAAAACTCCCATGGGCTGTGGAGTCGGAAGTAGGGATGGCCAAATGATTCCGGAAAAGGAAAGTTTAGGAAAGCAGGAAGTCCAAAATTTCTAGAAAGCGGAAAGTTTCCGGAAATAGGATTGAAAAGTTTGCTTTTTGGAGTTTCCATTTTCTCGACTGGAAGAACTGAAGAATCTCTGAATCGATCAAAGCACAATTATTGTGGAGCAGATGCCTTGACGCAAATCCGGTACTCAAGTAATGTACACATCAATCAACTAGTGTGTACAAAAAAGATGGAAAAGGTCACGAATTTAACATTAAGACTTTTGGATGCACAAAATATACGGACGGTGGCGTACGCAGGGGTTCCGTTCTTCCTCTTGTAGTACGTTTAGCCGTTATTAATTCACGGGATTCATCATCAGATTTCTAGCCATAAAGCAGGACATAATGTCATCCCAAGCCCTTACGGTATGCATTCAATATTAATAAACAATTATTCATCCATAAGAAAATACCGTATATTTATTAACGACGTAGGACTCACCTTATTTTATTTTTTTAAAGACATTTTTCTTGGAGGGGGGATTGCCAGCGTATAAGGCGCACGTTTTTTATTAATTACATTTTTCAAATAAATTTCAAGTTGAAGTTTTTTTTTTCTGTTTCTCACCGGAAGTTTTGTCCTGTGAGAAACATGTAACTCTTCCTAGCGTGTTTCCGAATTCCGATAGCATTCAGTCTGGAAAATATGCTCACCTATGAGAACGGGACACCGATTCAGAGACAGTTTCAAGTGTAAAAGATATAATCAAGAAAGATCTGGAAGAAAAATTGGATTTGAACCTTCCTGAAACTGTGTAGTACCGTATGTAATGCAGCTACTTTTCTCAATCCCATATACAAAAAACTCATTTTTGGATAAGAAACAACCAACCATCCCTTGATCAGCAGTCTGTCGAGGATGAAATCAAACAAATAATTGAAGATGACCTCATTTCGTTTGATAAATGTCACATGGAAACAGAAAGGATATACAGACGGCTGAAAAAGGGATTGATGTTGCTTGCCCAAAAATGGGATGGCCAATTGCGGAAAGTTTATTTCTCGGATTCCGGAAAACGGAATTTTCCGGAACCTTCCCGTTTTAGGGTAACTTTTCGTTTTCCGGAAACTTTCCGATTTCTGGATATTTTCCGATGTTTGGCCCATCTTCGAAAGGGGTCGATTATCTACCCCCATTCTATTTCTTGTAACGTTTTGTTTGGTTGGGGGCGTAGCTCCCTAACATCCAAACCGATTTAACCCTTCTTTAGAAGCCATACTATTCGTGTGCTGCAAAGTCTGGTTTGATTTGGTTAGAAAATGCAGCTTCTATCGTGTACCAAAAAACGCCTGACCCATCTGAATAGATAGATTTCAGATACCTAAAATTGATGTACATGTAATGTATGTGTACTGTAGTGTGGTAGACTGTGTACCTGTGTATGTATTGTAATGTAGGTTGTTCCAGCATAGCTTTGGAACGCCAGGAGCAATTTCAGCCAAACAAGGTACACATATGATTTACATTATGGAAAAAGTATTTTGAGGTAAGACACCACTAGCACCCGTAGGAGCCGGGTGACATAAAAATGAAAAAATGACCGACGACGAGCGATGCAAGGGTAAATTCATAGTTTTCGTGGTCGCTGAGATGAATACTGACACTCTCGATGTCGTTTAAGTTGAGCCCCATCAGAATGGGGGGTGAGAAGGGGAGCACCCCTGTCTTAGGGTCGTCATTCTCCAAGGATCTTGCGAAATGATCTTGGCCTTGGGTACTGGATACTTGATCTAGAATTTTCTGAAAGTCTGTAAGGTCAAAATTTGCCTCCGGTAATGACTGCAATTAGTTATTTCACTGAATTACAAATCCCCTGTATTTTGATTAATGAAGCCAATAATTATTGCGAAGTGAGCATATCAATTTTGCACAGACTTATCCGTAACCCAGAATATAACTCTGAACCTGCAAAAAGTTATCTTGATCATCAGAGTTGTTTCCTAGTTGTAAGTCTTATTACCTACTTTGCGACATTTGTTGAGATCCAAGTATTTGCATATCCACGGCAGGCAATATGATGGAGTACAGTTTATTTAAACAGTTGAATCTTGAACATAACTGATTTCAGATGAGATTATGGCGATATTAATAGAAATGTAAAATAGTACTTTTAACTCAAAGTTATATTTAAATCTCTCTGAGGTTGTGACAGTTATTACACTTATGTCCATTTTGATAATTATAATCCTGACTGAGAACTATATAACCCGAGTATCTTCAAAATTAAATAAATCCAAAATCAAGCATCTGGCATTTTTCTGTGATTTCAACGCATATGATGTTTATTCAATGAAATATTAAATGTATGAATTACCGTATGTTGAACAATTCCCATTAGCTTTCTTTACCCAAACATTTAATGCAGATCAGACAATATTTCAAATTAAGGGTCGAACTTCTTAGAAACGAACATTCCCTCTGGTCATGTTTACTAAAGCTATTTAATGAAAGATTTCTATCCTAAAACTTTTCTAATATATTTTTCAAAACCAGAGCAATACCAATGCAGAAACACTAAAAATATGCCCTTTATCACATGCATACAATGATACAATATATCATACATACAACGATAAGAAATACATACATACATTTTTTTTTTTTAACATTTCCAATTCGACAAAAAATCTAAAAAAAAAAATTATACTGTCAGGCTTCAACCCATTGGTGATACAACGTTCTTGCCTTATTTTTAATTCTTGTCTTGTTCCAATTATAAAGTAAATAATGTGTTCTGGGCCTCCGCCTCCAACCGGTGGTAGTAAGGTGTTATTTACAGAATACTGTATATGTTATTTATGAAATGTGGTATGAAGTGCCTTCATGCATATACTATACCGTACTAAAGTTATATATATATTTTTTTATGAAAACAAGTAAAAGAAATTGTCATAGTTACTAACAGAAATAAAAAATTGTCATGTACACAACTATAAAGATATAGTTGGCAACACTGTACTTAGAAACCTCGAAATGGACTATATAAGATAACTATGATGTCTTAGACACCCAAAGTTCATATCAGACGATATAAAATAGTTTCCGTGAGAAATAATGAATGATATTTTCCTTATGCGCCTCAGAGCCCTTGGTATGATTGCGACCCAAAATATCTTGGTAATACTAGGATTAATAACGGCTGAACGTTGAACAAGAAGAACGGAACCCATCCCAGAAATAAATCCTGCGTCCGTATATTTTGTGAATATAGGGATGGCCAAACAATTCTGGGAATTCCGCTTTCCGGAAAATAAACTTTCAGGAATTGGCCATCACTAGTCTTAAGCAATTATTACCTTACCAGAGTCAGAGTCGTCAAAACATATCGACTTCGACTACATGAAAATTGTAACAAAATGCGTAAAAAATTATAATTTCCCATAGGATTATACCTTAGTGGCATTAGAGGAAGGAGTTCTCGCTGGGTTCTGAGTTAAATGTTGCTTAAAAGCATGCGCATCCATCTTTGAAGACTCCTCCCGAGGCAGTAGCGGTTAGTTGTTCGACTTATTGTGAATAATTAAAATGCAATTATATACTTCTAATTCCAAAGATATTGAATCCATTAAATCTACTTTTCTTATCATTTGAGGTTGTATTAAGCCCTATCAATAATTGACATACTTTCCTACTTTCAACTAAATCTTCTCACTATCAGCCGTAAACTTTCGAACCTTAGATTCCTTTAGAAATTATGTACGGTAAAGTACCCACAAATTATTTCCTTGTTTAAGTTACATGTTCCGAGAGAAAATAACAGGTGTAAGGACTACTTTTACATCAAAACTCAAAGATTATCTTTAGAAAAGAAATAATTTGTAACCAGACTTTCCATATTTTATCTGTAACTGACTTTTACCTTCACAAAACTACCTTTATCGAAAGGGCGTTATCTGAATATTAATATTATATCTACTGTATTTCTCTTACTTCCTAGTGTAAAATGGCTACCACATGCTGTATCTAAGATGTATATGTATATATATTTACTTTAAATAAATAAAAACTATTTAAATTTATATTACAACAATCGTGCGGATGCAGCGTGGATTATTTACATTATAATAATCGTTCGTTAATAATGAAACTATGTGTAGGCACGAGGTGCTTGTGTTTAGTTATATCTTCCACTATCTTGTAAGCTAATCTGAAATTTCAAATAACGAGCTTAATATTTGGTTAGTAAGGTTCTAAAAATAGCTTGATGATTCTCCTTGACAGTGATTAAATACCTTGTACGTTGCTTCTATCAATTTTATAATATATATTACAAGTCGGAGTCGGTGGTATTAACAATTCAGGAGTCGGAGTCAAAGCTTCTGTGAACTGACTCCGCAGCCCTGTGACCGAAAGTCGTAAACCACAGAGTGCCAAACTGTCAATGTGGTGTGGACCGGAACCTGATCAGTCTGGTCATTGGTCTCCTTTAGTTTCTCCTCAGTTACACCAGGCAAATGGCTGAAAGGAACATAACTTAAGGCCAGAATCGTTGCTTTCTTTCTTCTCACACAGACAAAGCAAAAGCGATTGTCTCCGATCGCCTGCAGGCTGTCACAGAAACGATGCAAAATCAAAATTTTGTAAAATTTACGTGGTTTGTTTACAGTGCTACTGTAATTACAGTTTATGTATACAATGCCTCAATTTATTAACTAGAAGATGAACTATAAAGTTTATAGTTGCTAATCAATAATTATTTATACTGAATGAAATGCCGGCACTTGAAAAAAAAAACGTCAAGATCAATCGAAATGTACCTGCGGTAAGCTGTTTACGATGAGGTTTAAATGCTGTAGTAATCGTTAATTCTCACGCATTCATGTGGCAACACAGCAGTAACGACCTTGAACGGCGGCTACTTTTCTCGTCCATTGAATTCAAATGGCAACGTTGCATGAACGTCATCGTACAAATGACTGATTTTGCTATGCTATTGTGGAAAAGCGAAAACGACAAATCCATTTAAAAACAAGACAAAATATTTACAATCCGCTGAGTCTGATGAGGAAAAGCTACCAAGATGAAGATCTTTTGGTATAATTTCGACATAATTCATTCTCAATATTTTGAGGTTTTCTCAAGACTATTTCTTTAATTGTATTTGGTCATTCGTACGTAAATAACAGAGTACAATATCAAACAGTAAGATCACAGCCTGCGAAATATTTTATTCGTTTTCAACTGCAATAAACGGTGTCTGAAAGGGTTGAACTTCCGATTCTAACCTCCATCGGCACTTTGGTACGCCTGACTGCATGGTCGTTATTAATCATATCCAGTGGGGGCACCCAGAGCATTTTACAGCTGGGGCCCTCCCGAAGACAACTCCTGATCAATAGAAATGACCTCGCCCCCATGATTTAAAGTTATTTGTTGCGATTTGCCGGATTTATTACAGCAATCCAAATAGCAAAGTGACTTGAGCTTTCCGATAAAGCACATGACATCTGTCACTACCTCATCCACACATTCATTTTTCTTCTTTTGGAAAGAACTTTTGACGCAAGTCTGATGGATGACATCCCTCGCCAATTACCCTTTCACGGGGGCAAGAACGAGCGAAGTAGCGACTAGAATCTTCATCTAAGTACCATGTGGTGAAAATGAGAGGAAACCCTGGAAAATCGCAATCATATGACCGGCAGCAGGGCTCGAACCTGTATGACTCTCCAGTACCGATACAAACTCTGCGACCATTACCACTAGATCACGGGGGCATTTTTTTAAAAAAAATATTTGTTGAAACCGTATTGGGTATTAACAAAATTCGGATATGGACCGAAATGTGATTTGGCTGTCTAGAATGTAATGAACAAAACAACAGTATCAACTTCCGGTAAAGGTCTGCAGTCAATCCGGAAGGTCTATGAATGACAACCGCAAACATTCTAGGTGCTAAAATTCGCCTAAGGTACAGTTGTCTTTTCTTCTCTGTGTGAATTGTGTCTTCCCTCATTTTTGTGACGTAAGCTATCTTCCGTGTACACAAAGCACACTGCTACACGAAATAAAAATCAATACACGCCAGTAACAGGCAGCCGACGACGAACTTCTTCCAAACAAATTCATATCCAAATAGCTAGCAGCAGGGCGCACGCACTATTTACGAGTTCTTTACTGCACGTCTATTCTTTTCTTCTAACAGAAATCCCACACTTGCAGTATTCAGCGACTGACAAATAGGTATGGAATTCTGTGTAAAGTAGAGCAATTCCCAAAGCCACTGCAATGCGGGGACTTATCCCGCAGCGAGATGCTTTCTTTTTTTCAGATTTAAAAATCTATTTCAATCAAGCTGCAAGGGAAGGAAGTTCTTTTTACATGACATGATTTTTCTATCACTCTGGAATTGCTGCTATTCATCAATATTTTAAGGTCTATTAAGAAGAAATGTGTGATCATATTTCACATAGTTTTCTCTCAGACGCCCTTCCACCCGCCTATTAGGAAGGGGGTCAAATCCGTAGTTGTCAACTAACTTGACAACGGAACAGGGTTCTAACATACTACGAGGATCATCGAAAAGCAGAAATTAACCTTCTTTTATCGGTATTTGCAATGAATTAGGACAGGAAAAACTTGCGGATACCACTGCGAACACACTATTCACCACTGAAGATGCAGATAATTAGCAACCAATTATTGGGAATTGTTAAACTATTTTACATACGAACATTAAAAATAGTTAAAAGCCAGCTTAAGGATGATCTAAAGCAACGATCTCCAACAAAAGATGGCAGCACTACCTTTGTAAATGTCCAATGTATTTTCACTGTTACACGAAATTTCATTGATGCTCCTACAAATTCAAACCTAGAGAGTTCAAACTTTCAGGAAAGAAAGTTCAAAACCAATTCAAGAGCATGATCGATACAATTCTTTAAAATTTTCGTTTTTCCTCATTGTTGAAATCGCTTCATTGTTATAGGTTTTGATATTCACGACAAAAATGAAGCAATTTCAACAATGAAGGAAAACGAAAATAAAAAATCGGCACCAATCATGCTTTTGAATTGGTTATGAACTTTCTTCCCTGAAAGTCTGAACTCTCTAGGCTTGAATTTATAGTAGCAGCAACGAAATTTCGTGCAACAATAAGAATACATTAGACATATACGGGAATAGTGCTCATGTTTTGTTAGAGACCGTTGCTTTAGATTATCCTTCAGCTGTATCTGCTAAAGGCAGGAATGTAAAATTCTTAGCTAATAATTGGAATTTCTTTAATAACGTGAAACGAAATGTAACGATTCTCGTAAATAATTCCCACACGTTGTAGCAGAAACTCGCTGCATTTATAAAATCACAAAGCGAGCGCTCTAACCTCTCGGCCACTCCGAGGTCAATATAATACTGGAAGTACTCGAAATGTGAACATGGAGAGGAAAAGATCAGCTGGACATGGATGACATACTGAAGAGAATAAGCGAGACCATAAAGCAGACAAATGGCAACTGGTTAGGACACTACGTAGGGAATGCAAACTGGGAGATGAAACTTCTTGCTAATATTATGGGATATAAATCGAATGCTACGACAAATAGGAAACAGTATGATCTAAAGGAATGGGAAATATTTATTGTGCCTTAAAGGACCTGCTGCTTTCGGAAGAACGCTCCTGGTGATGACGAATACAAATTTATACCTCGGAGAACCATCTCGCAGTTTGTAATGATTTCTTGTAGAACTAAATTGCCTTATAAGAAAAAAAAAAGTGAGAAAACAGTATAACTGTCTCTAATAATAGCATAATTAAATTGTAACTGATCTTTTATATATATGAAGTTGAAATTCTGTCTGTGTGTATATATTATGTCTGCTACACAAACCCACCAAACTTTCAATGTCTATGTAATGTGATAAGAAGCAGAGAAAGACTGTCTGTTTCCAAAATGTTGAATCTCGAATAGAAGTAATTTCTTAAACTAATTCTACCAACATATGCAACCAGCATGGTAGTCGTGTTGTTTGGGTTGCGTATACCGGAGGATACTATTGACAATTCATTTTACACAACCAACTCGACCACTGATATACAGTAACTGCACAGCACTGAATTTATTTATAGCATTTTGGCTTCTTTGACTTAGGGTGGGATAGGGTAGAAGAGGATGGGGAAGATGTGGACCAAGGCCTTTCTTAAGGTACCATCCCGGAACTCGCCTGGTAAACCTCGGTCAAGATGGTCTGCCGTAGAGTTCGAACCTGCGTCCCTACACACTGCCGATCCTAAGTCCGCGACGCTACCGCCTGTATTACAAGAGCTGGTTAAAAATGTACAGAAAAACTGGTCGCCATCTAAGCGGGATATCATTTTTCCATAACGGTAATTGTGCAGTTTCTCTCCCGCATCAACAAGTAGATCCATCGGCTAGTTAACAAGAGCTCGTACAAGTATTACGTAAGCACATTTTTAAGTATAATTTTAATCCCCCCACTAGTAAGCAAACTTAAGCAGATGTCTTATCCCTCCCTAATACATAGACACTCAGCAAGAATAAGACAACCTTGAACCCTTCCCCTCGGATGAATACGTAATATCTGAACGACAGCTCAATATGTTTCACAACATATCGACAGAGAACATTTATAGTAGCTCCAGAGTTTTGTCCAAACACTTTTGGGATGGCAAGATTTTCAGAGAGTACTAGCATCAACAGTGAATACATGTTTGCAATTATTCAACGCCGACAACATTAATTATTGAACAACTAAGTAGTTATACTGCTGCTGGCTATACTAACTCGGGCTAACTAGGGTTTTACTCAAGATTCACCAACCGTATACTGGTATGGTACCTAGACAAGGACCTTGTCATCACCTTTCCTCTTACCTGCCCTGGAACTGTTCGACGAGGGATGTCATCCCTTAGAATGATGACCAGACTGTATCTTTGGCTGACCCATAAATATAGAATAAAATAATTAAGCAGTTATTAACAATGAATCTTAAATGCCTTCGTTCCATGCGTATTACTACCACATTAGCTAACGGGCACTGACAGGTACTGTATAATATTGAGGAAAAGTTAAGGATACTCTACATGTTCATTTCTGATTGAATTCTTTTCGCAAATTCACTGAACACCATCACATACGCGGAGGAGGTGTCTTGGGGTCTGACACCTCTAAAACTATTACGATTTTCTTTTTTTGTGTGAAATTAGTATCATTTTTGGTACATATATATGCATTTTACGTAAATTTCACATCCAGACAGAACCTCGCCCCCCCACCAACAACTTCTGGGTTCGTGCCTGATCACAAGCGATAATGATTGCAAGTAAGAAAACAAAGTTTATTCACGATTTCGATGCGCACGGAAATTAAGCTATCATTTGGAAGTTGAAATAATAAAAAGTGACACTCATAAATAATTTCTACTATGAACCAAGAAATGGGTTCCTGCTTCCGTGTTCTTCCTCTTAGAAGCGGATTCCACCGCTGCTTCTGTTCATTTTGCTATACCGATCTTCTTTTTCCAATACAGCTTTCCCGAACTTATCGATCTTCACGTCCTTTCCTTCGCAGAGCAACATTTACGTAATTCCAAAGCTTCCCTTCGACGATGGGCGGATTTTCTTTCTTTAAAAAAAAAAAAAAAAAAAAAATCTGCAGGGTATCTGAGTATTATTCCCTATAAAAGAGATTGCTACGAACGTATGTTCATTACATTACAAATCTACGGTTTACAAGTGAGCAACTAACTTAAGACCAATTTAGCTTCCCGCTCTGCGTCATCGAAGTAGACAGAAGTCAAAAGTTAATCAACTCTTCATGAGAACCTGAACTAATACATGAAAAGGGTACAGTAACTTTGAAATTACAGAATATTTTGCACTTTAGTAGAGCAGGAATATTTTACTCCTAAATACATAGTTTTAACTTCTTGCCAAGTGTTCACAGCAATCATAGGCTACCGAATGCTCAGGCGCCGTTGTTAAATGATAGCGCGACTCTGTACACACACACACACATCTAATTACGCCGACTGAAGGACGAACAATTTCTGAGGAAATTAAACAAGCACACTAAATTTGACACAAATGATGTAATTGAAGGATTTAATCAACACCAAGTTATATTATTATTATTCGTAGTAGTAGTATTAGTAAAAAGGTAAAAGTTTCCCCCGTGCGATGCGCACGCGCCGTGAATAGCGCATGGGGTGTGTGGAGGTAGCACTCCACATATTATCGACCTAAGGCACGAAATCATGAGGGGTGGTTAATCCCATCCCCGTCCTCCTTTTCCTTCCAAGGTGCTTAGGAATACCATGGACACTGATACTCAATTTGAAATGAGGTTGAGTGCACCTCAGAGCACCAGGCATGGTAACAGTGAAAAAAAAGTCTCCAGCGTTCTGGCCGGGATTTGAACCGCTATCGCCTGAGTTACAGCGACTTCAATAGTATAGTAGTAATCTTCATGTGGCGTCCTCTCCTTCTCAGTTGTTTTTGTTAGGTGTATCCTAATAGGTTAACTGTTGAAAAGCACTGGTCTAATGGTTACGGTCGAGTCCATCAGATCGGCAACAGGGAGGAACGCAGGTTCAAGTCCTGGTGCTGGACATACTGATGAGGTTTCCCAGGGTTCTCACAGATGCATCAGCGAATGCTGAAATGGTACGACTCTAGCTTGCTCTGGTTGCTGACTTTTTTCTCCCTGTCCCCCAGAAAAGTGCTCTCTTTCTGACGCTCACACCATAGCATGACCTACAAATTAAGTTAACAATGAAAGAATAACCCTCTTAATCGTGTGATAGAAAACGAGGACTATGCGTAACCAACCACTCGTGGATGGCCCAGGTTCGAATCCTAGTTGCGCAAAACTATCCTACATTTGTGTTTCCCTCTTATGTCGAGCGAATATCAGGTTGATATTTAGGGCACTTGTGATGTACTAAAAACTCGGTTCAAACTGCTGGCATGTCAGTAACAAATTTACCAGTTTTGTTGCAAATAATAAATTTTAGTATATGAAAGGTTGCATACTGGAAGCGGTTTGGCCCAAATTTTTCATACATAAAATATATGGAAAATGTTTTGTAAATATAGGCCCTAATTGTAGACCCACGTTTGAAAACACTAAATTCTTTAACTGTAAAAAAACACAATATAGGAAATATTTTCAGTCTTTAAACTTTGGAAATCGAACGTAATGTTCTTTGAATATGTTAAAAAAAAAAGGACATTAATCAAAAAACAAGAAACGTTATGACTGTCACATTTCGTTCAGTCAGTCTTAATCTGAAAATTTCAAAATTCCCAATTTCAAAACCAATCACCAACGAAGTTTTTGTCCTTACTACTACTACAGATACTTTTTGCGTGCTAGAGTGCCAAGAATTTCGTTACGCGATTTCTCTTTTATTCTATATTTTTCACACGAATAATAAAAATTATTAAACCAAGGAGCAGTTTATTTGTGTGTGAATGAATTATTGTCAATGTTACCCATAGGTATCTGGCATAATTTTCGTTATGAAGACGCAATTCTGAAACATTCCTTTGTGCGGAACGCATAAACATTTCAAGGTCATATAACCAAGATAATCAAACAGTTGAAGCATTTTTTTCTACAATCTCTGAACCGGAACATTTTACGACTAATGTTTAACAGCCCTCTTTGGCAGCACGAAAGCTTCCACAAGAACAACGATGTGAATACTCGGATGACTGTACTGCATAGGTATAAATAATGCCAACAAGATAACTCTTTCCCAGTTTTACTAATCTCCCAAGGTCTGGATGTAACTGTCACCTGCGCAGTTGTTCATTGAAAGCAGTCACCCTCATGCTTCTGAAATCCTAGGAATAACACAAACTAGTAGTCCTTGATAGAGACCCGTTATGTCTACGCATAAAAGTTTAAAGCCTCCTAATTCTGCACTTACGTAATCACTTCGATGAGGCATTCAACCCCAGTTCATTACTTTTCACTTCAGTTACAGATTTTAATAGGAGGGTAATGCCGACTGCGGTCGCCGT
>JAGDQP010018568.1:0-23114 GCA_022664845.1 Lepisma saccharinum | reverse complement strand
TCAGTTACAGATTTTAATAGGAGGGTAATGCCGACTGCGGTCGCCGTGTGGTCTGATGCCAGCATCTCTTAAGGATCTCAGTTCGATTCACGGATGAGGGGAATGAATGTTTTTGCCAGGCGTAATAATAAAAAAAATCGAGACGGTTTGAAGTCATTAATTACTAAAATGGTTCAAAATACCAAGTATACCGAAAAGAGAATACGTAAATTATTTACTGTAAATTTCACACGCTATCAAATAAACAAGATAGCTCACAAAAAATGTTACGTAAAATACAATGAATATTGGTGTTCTGCTCGGAGGCAAGTATATGACGCAAAGACCCCTGGGTAAGTTATACTTATGGCGTTTGCCATTACCTATAATCAGATGACCTAGGAACAAGAACTAAAAGTTTAAAGTGGACTGCGAATTTCTTGTATCCCACGAGAATTGAACCAGAGATTCTTTGATAGCAAGGCAATGACAGTAACCAACTCCTCCACCGTGAAATGGCCCGACATAATAAATTTAACCAGAATACAAATCATTTGATCACCTTATTCAACCAAAATCGTATTGAACCCCCTGAATTTCAGGATCTCAAATTGGTCGATTGCTCAATCAGACTGACAGAGTTACATACCCTATCAACAATTTGTTTGTTATTACTGAATCCCGCTAAATAAACTCATCATGTTTTTTTAAAAAAACAAATGTGCTTTGTGTGAATATAGGCTTATACATACATATATATCGTTGGTCGGCGGACAGAAAACTACAAGTCTCAAAAGCACGAAACTGGGGGAAAAAATTAATTTGATGAAGTCTTTCCACGGTCAAAAACTCGAAATTAACCATTTATCTCCAAATGCACACTGTCATATCTGAGACATAACTGTTGTGCCCAATGTATAGCAAAAAAACTGATCTACCACATAACCCAGCTCTCGCATGAAGTGGATGTATTCCCTTCTCTCCGCCGACCAACGATATAGGCTAGATAGATATCTATCTATAAATACATAATCTTGTAGTGGGTAAACTAGTGTATTTTTTCAAGATTGTACGATATTTACATACCACCTTTGGTAGTAACAACCTGTTAATAACGCTGTCCATCTATTGATACACAGCAAGCGCCCTCTGGGAACGAAAAATTAATACAATAGGTATAATTTAGGGAGACCTGCAAGAACAATCGTGTTAGAAGAATATACTTGAACCGGAAGATGGAAGAAACTCGTATACATCGAGGTAAATCGCAGTAAAAGGAGTTAATAATAATGAATAAATAAATAATTAAACATATGCACATGTTATTAATACGGTATAACGAGACAAAATCGCAGGACCTACGTCAAGTCAGAAATTCAGAAGTTATATTTATAATATTTTTATGAACCCCGAAGTTGTGAAATATAACGAACAGAATATTTACAAATTGTTCCAAAAAAAAAAACTACGAGAAATCTTCTGAACTGTTACGATTGACCGGAACGAAAGAGTCAGGACAGGACATAAGAATTTAAAGCATGTGGGTGGGTACATCACTAGACCATGTTCTTACATGAATCTGCAATAAAATAACCATACTATGAACCTACTGTTCTAAAAGCATAGACAAATGAGTAATACAATGTAACTACATCTGAATATGTGTAAAAAGAACACTACAGGCAAGCATTAACAAAGGTAAGACAGTACAGAAGTATTATTATGACAACGTAGCTCTGACTACACTGATTAAATTCTTTCGTAAAACTACAGAGTACCAGACAGATGAATTTCAAAGCACTCTGGGTATATTCTTACCCTCACATAAAATGAAAACAAGTCTTCCATGTTTTGCACTTACTGAGAAATGTGGTCACAGCTGCATACAGTATCAACGAATGTGTACCTTTCTTGAGAACGTTAACTGCCAGCAGTCTTAGTCATAATCTTGCGACACTAACCGAGTTCACGCAATAATAATTAAATCCTTCGGTCACAAATTCACATTACTTTCAGTAGATTACTTTGTTTGTAAACATTGCACTGCTGCAAGGTGACGCAATATAACTTCACACGTACTATACACACCAACTTGGAGAAGTCCTCCTTCCTCACGCCAGATCTCCGTAACGAACAACTAACATCATTTCTAGAGTAAACCAAATCCAACGCTATCACCAAATCTATTGCATAAGACTAATTTTTCCAGTTGCTTCACACGCTATTATACACAAACTTTCCTACATATAAAACGTTATGCCCGAAACTTAAAAACCACGTGCTTTCGAGCCACTCGTACTCGTACAACTTCATCCCACTCCACGCGACAACGCAGATGGCCAAGGACGTGACTTGCTTTCAAGAGTAACGCGGAAACTACAACAGCGCCGCTCTGGAGGGAAACGCTGCCATTGGTTACAACGTAATCGGAGAGCATCCCAACACACCTTACGACTGTGGTATCAGTCCTCACCTGTTCCGAGCGTCATAGTCCTATTCAATGGTTTGACATGTATTTAAAATTAAAAGACAAGCCGAGTTTACACATCGACACAACACTGAGAGGGATGCTGTATGATTTTACATGCAAAATTTGGATGTCGAATTTTTTCTACAAGTAATACGTACAAAAAACCCTTAATTCGTAGCGGGGAATATATATATTTTCACCTTTTACCTCAGTAATTTTCACCTTTCTCCGGACAACTTCTTCAGGGGAATATGTATTTAAAAAATCCATACAAAAATCATTGTTCGGCTGAGGAAACCTTCCGGCGAAAGGTGGAAAGTACTTACTTTTTTTTTTGTTACAAAGGACAATAAGCATTAGTATTTGCATATTTTAGATGAAAAAACAATTGTTCTCTGTGCGTAAAACGAAATTTTATCGAAATTTTACATTTATTTTCGTACGGTATGAACCTATTATTAAGTTTCTCCACGTGCGATACTATAATGGTGTGATATTCTTATGATCACAAATACTTGGATGTTAGCCGCAAAACAATGGTATGTGAAAAGCCAAAATCAGCGTTATGGACGATTTTTTTTTTTCAAACCAAAAAATTCAACTTTATAAGACAATATGAAAATTACGGATCTGAAGATTTTGCTAGTTTGTGATCTGATGTTAGCGTTTTTCATGCAAAACACATTAATGATTCAAATATCATTACACAAAGCTTTTTATATTTAGAAAAAGTGTTTTCAGGTTCTAAAAAATATAGATGTTCGATGATAATACCAGAATAATGTTCGGAGAGACGGGATCGATTCCCGATCACTGCAGCGACTTTTTTTTTCTTTCAAAGTAACAGAGCCGAACTTAAGTCAAGCTTTATTGTTCAGGTTTTGCATTAGTATATACCTCTAGTTTAATAAATTGATTCTAAACAACTGGTAAATGGATTTTAATAAGTTGGTAGAAATACTTGTAGATAATAGCTCTATTTTACAAGCAAAAACTGCATTTTCTGTCGTTTTATATTTGTAGTGGTTATCATGCACCAATTCCGTAAGAAAAGGCTGTACAGCAGCCAGGTTACAAACGACCGTGTAACTGGAGGTCGCCAATCACTAGGGCTCGGATTTCTCAGTCGAGCGTATTTTTAAAAATAATTCTTAAGTACATGAAAAAAAAAAACCCACAAATGTAAGGCAACAGAAGATGTAGTTTTTGCTCGTTTAAACAAGAGCTTATTTCGTAATATCACATATTTATTAGGCTAAATCGACAAGTATTTCTATCGACTTATTAAAATACGTTTACCAATTGTTCAGTCCACGAGGAAGGTCCAGGGGATCCGGTCATCCGATTTCTAAAATACAAATTTAGGCGTAATTATATACATTTCGTATACAAATCAAGACTGGATCCCCGAAAAAATATATATATATATGAGCTCCTGCGTAGCCTAGTCGGTAGCGCGCTCGACTTCAGTGCGAGCGGTCCCGGGTTCGATTTCCGGTGGGGGCTCGAAAATTTCGGTGTTGACCCAGCATCGTGAGGACAATTGGGGAGCTGCTGTGAATAAAAGACAGTGGCGATCTCTCCCAACCCGTCTGGTCAGCGTGGGAGCAGTAGACCAACTGCTGTATATATATATAGTGCACAACAGCCGAAACTAAATTCTGCAAGCTAAATACGAGTATGTGTCAGATGTTGTTGCCTTACATATTGTCCTTTTTGTCAAGTTTGAACTTTTAAGATATCAAGTGCGGTCGTAATCGTGTGTAATCTTGATATCGAGGGTTAACCATTCATTGATACCTCGCTGTCACCTGAAGTTGTCTTTTTATTGAAAGGAGAAAAAATTGGCGGACTTTCCAGCTGAACTTCGTAACAAATCAACGTAGAGGTAAATTGGACGTTTATTCTTCAGGAAGTTTCAACTGGAAAGTCCGCCAAATTTTTCTCCTTTCAATAAAAAGACAATAACTTCAGGTGACAAAAATTGTAGGTACTAGGTTAATGGTTAACGGTTAACCCTCGATATGTAAGTAGTATTGTTCTCCTATCATTAAAAAAAACAGTATTCGAATAAGTAAGTGTTGTTTTAAGCAAGTATATTTGAGTATGTGAACAAGTGTGTTTCACGTGAAAGTATTATGTTAAATATTATATAAGCTAAATACAAAGATGAAGATCTGTAAACATGAAGGATTTGGCAATAGCTGGAATAAGGCATTTATAAGAAGCCAAGGTGCCCACATAGCAAAATGACGTCCCAGGGATATCTGACGGATCTCCTGGCAGGATATCGGGACGTCCTGTTTAAGTCCCGTTTACATCCATGGGAAGTATAGTTATAATTAATCCTTCGTATAACTATACGAAGGCATATCCTTCGTATAGTTATAATTAATTAAATAATAATAATAGTAAGGTCGATTTAATTTATAGAAATTCCAGGTAGGTAATACCGCACGGCTTTCCGGGGGACATCCAGGGGACCTCCATACGGGATGAACTGTTTGTATTGCCCACAGAGTTATCCCACGGACGTCCTTAGGACATCGCTATGGGAGCAGGACCATTCTGACGGTAATGGGATCTAAATGGGACGTCCCAGGGACGTACTCTGCTATGTGGGTGTTTTCGAAAGTGCATATTGCTTTGCATATTTTGCTCCATTTTAGTGTATATTTTAGGTATTTTAAGTGCATATCTATATATGCGCTATTAATAACCAATCTAAAGTCAGTTTCGTTTAGATGTTACAGCGTGTGTTGTATACGGAGTACATATACACTGTAAAAAATAGGATACGGGAAGGTCGCAGCCTCAGGAGATTAGAAACTGTCTGTGAAGCAAATCTGAAGTCAGTTTCTCTCCACCTGGTTTGGTTGAAGCGTGATAAACTGACAAGTAAAGTTTTGGGGTAAGGTACAAACTAATATTTATATTCATACAGAAATGGGTTGGTTGCATTGATCACGGTTAGTTCCGGTGTCCCTTCACATGTCAAGCGCTCTACCGTTTGAGCCAACTTCGAATGGTAAACGTTAACGAAAGGAACTCAGTCCTTAATTAACTTTCTGTCTCTGACGCCCCTTGCACTAAAGGCTAGTAATTGAAAAAATAAAATAAAAATGAAGCACTCTTTTCACATGCCAATTATTTAAATGAGAATTTGTTAACGGCTGAAGATTTGGAAAATGAGAAAATAATCTGATACAAATTCAAGGAAAACCATTTTCAAATACCCTACAACCTTATGATCTCCCACAGTCTCACACGAAACTGTAAAGACGCCTTCGTACCTACGGTGCAAATATATGAGTGAGTTTTCATATTTATAAAGATACTGGACAAATGACAAGCAATAATTAAATTTTGGAAAGCGGCCCAATAATACAGCGAGGACGTTTGGCAACGCAACGCAGCGATTGTCGGCCGAGCTCGCGCTTGACTTACCTGTTCCCGCCCGCCAGTCGGCTCGTGGTTTTTCCATGACTTTCGCGCCTCACGGCTGAATAATTTTGTATTTCTTTCCAGGAATTTTCCATGTTCTAATAATGAAAATTATTCTTAAATGCGTCTGGTATGTCCTGGTTTGCGTGGTATGAATATATTACCTGGAATAGCTTTTAAATGAGAGAAAAGATGTTTTAACAGGACATAAAGCAATGAAAGGTGATTCGATCTTCAGATAACAGAGTGATTGGGTCTGTTCCTTTCAAAAGATCTTGAATTTGAATTACTTATTACAATTATTAATTAATTATTGACCTTTAAGAAATTTTGTCTCAAGCCGGGATCGGTGAGGGGAAAGGATGCAGGAGTCGGCCAGGGCCTAACTTAAAGGTCTTCCATTCCGGCATTTACCTGATGTGACTGAGGAAAAACCTTGTCAGGATGGTCAGCCACCGGTCTCGAATTATAAAATCTTGTATAATTGCGAAGTCGAAATAATCCTAGTTCTTTGATAATTCTTCTCACATGTTACGTTCACATCCATTAATTAGATTTTCTCGAATGCCTGCAAGCAAGAGGAATACTTCCTTCATTTACCTTAATTCCTTTTTTTCTAAGCACAAGCCATTTGATTGTGCGTAGTTGCACGCAGTTCTTAAGAAATTAAGAGGATATAACAACACAGCAGGGCAGACACAACATTGATTGGAAGAGAGAGAGAGAGGGAGGGAGAGAGAGAGAGAGAGGAAGAGAGAAAGTCTGCTGAAAGACAATATTCAATTTGAAATCGAAAACATTTCTTGTGAAGAACTTAAGCGTGTAAGTCTTAATGTGCTCAGGCGATGTGGAGAGTGTGAGTGAATGGAAGGACACCATTTCCAGCACTTTCTGTAACACTATGAGTACATTTACATTCAGTCTGTGTATTTGTTGTTACTTGTTAATGGTGATTCTTTTTTTATTTCATTTCTCTTTGTAATATTCGGTAATCGGGTCTCGAAAATTTATAAACCGGTTCAACAGCAATAAAGAAACAGTTTTATGATTTATTAAGTAATTATCTGTTAGTATATTAACAGTTCTATCATTAATTTATTATTACAACTCATCAACGTGTGGCCTAAAGTTACCGGAAAAGTACGGGTCGCTTGGCGGGCGGGGATAGGCGAATCAACCGCGAGCTCGGCCGACAAGCGCTGCGTTGCGTTGCCAAACGCCCTCGCTGTACATGTGAATGTGTATCAAATGAACTCTTGCGTAGGCGTGTAACGTCACCAATTACGGGAATTCTAATTTCTCAGCTAAAATAAACAATGTCAAAACCTCACATGGTTCATCTGATACACATTCACAAGTATTATTGGGTCCGATTTCCAAAATTTAATTATTCCCTGTCATTTGTCCAGTTTCTTCAAAAATATAAAAAAAACTCACACATACACTCGCCCCCAAGTCAGATACGTGATATGAAATAAGGAACTTCGGTCTCTTATCTTCTCTGTGGATATACAACCTTCCATATACCCTGCTAAAATTAGGGCTATTAAGAAATTATCTTTGGAACCTCCGTGTCTTCAATGTCCTATAAAATATACTATACTTTTTCAAATATGCCGTTTCAGACAACTTTATGTCCTTTTTCAAAATGTAAGATGTAAGATAGTAAACTTCTTACAGACAAATAAAAGGATAGTTAAAAAAAAGTAAGCTTTACTTTAGAAGCCATTTTAGTAACTATCGACTTCGGCGCGTCATGATGATTTGAATGCAATGTAGTTTAAAATCTACAAACATCAATGCCCCAGGTCGTCCGAACCTGAAATCTTATGAACGGCGGTCCGTCCCTTTACCCCACACGGCTACCGAGGTCGGCAATAATACACGGAATATTTACTATTCCTTTTACGTCTTAATTTTGAAAAAAAAAAAAAAAGGATACAGCGTTATCTGTGGGGGCGTATTTAGGGGTGAGTCCAAACCTCCCTCAAAAATTCAGTTTTATGCAGAAATTAGTATACGTTTAGGCGGTTATTAAAATCCATTGCTTACCCAGACACACCTTTCCTCCCCACCCATGAAGCCCGTGGACACCTCCCAAAACAAACTTCTAGATACGTACCTGGTTGTCTAAAACGCCAATGGTTAAAAAAATATTTTACGACATTGAAGATAAGCAGGTTCAAAACGTAAATTTTCCAACTGACAGCCTCCTAGCGCATCATGTCTATTCATAAGTTAGAGGCTTGCATGTTATTTCATTGGTATTCTTATACGAATATTTCTAAGGCAGTTAAAACATTTCTGTCATACCGCCCATTTAGAAGTAAGTATAAGCTTATTAACAATTCATTTTGTAGAACAAAATATGATTACATTCAATAGGAAAAGCTAGCTTAGGTGTTCACGACTGCAATGTCGTTAAAACCTTCCATTTAAATAAACGTTCCACCATCTTCGAGATCAGTGTTTGTTGCTGGGAAGCAAAGTCCTTTTTTTTCGTATGCAGAGAAAAATGGTTAAAGAAAATCGAATACGAGCCAGTGCGCCTGCGAAATGCGTCAACAGTACTCGTCCACCTGCTTTTGGATGGGAGAACGAGGGAGAATACCCAATGCTATCAAATCATTCAAAGCAGCGGATTACCAACCACTCCTGTTGATCGCTTCAGCCCTGCATTACGATTGAACTGCGCAATCTCATGAAGTAATTAATATTGGTATAAGTAAATCTTACACTTATTGAAATACTTTGACAAAGAAATTCACTTGTCGGTTAGTTTTAGTATAACCTTAGTATTATTATTTGATTGTGATGTTCAGTAATCTACATGAAATGAGGTTTCATCTGGGCGAGGTGAACTGATGGTGCTTTCTCATAGTTTTCTATTGAATGGAAGTGTCCTATGAACGGAACTTACAGTCTAAGTGGATTCTGAACCACCACAGGGACCAAATCCAAGATTTCTTGGTTACAAGACAAGCGAAACCATTCATGCATCGGTGAAGAAACATATTCAATATCAGTAGTATACTTTTAATATTGAAAGAATGGAGCTCTATGTTATGGTTGCCTGGCTATCAACAAGGGAAGGTGAGCCGCTACTATTGTACGTCATACACACCGCTGCTAAATCTAATTTATTTAGCTAGCTGCGTGCAGAAATGTCTTCTCGCCACACTCACCAACACACAGAAGGGATAGGAAGCCCTTGTCTCTACCCCCTCACTTCATCATATAGAATTTAAAAAACCTTTTGAAAAAATATGGTGTCAAATACTGGTATGTTTCAACCCAAATTCGATGCAGGCAAATGTGATGAACGACAATAAATGATTTGTTCGAAAGTTTGCAAGTACACAGGGATATATTAACAGTTGGTCTAACGTAACAGTTAGCTTAAGATCCAACGTCATTTTCCTTGAAATTTTCTCACTTTACACTTTAAGTGCCTGCCACTATCGTTAGAATATTATAACAATGGTATCACTAATGCGGAGCAGAACGAATTTAAGAGAAACCACTGAATCATACCTTTTGCTGCTATTGATGATTGTATGACTATGTTAATGCCAGGATGGTACATTCAAAAATAGCCCTGGTAGAATTCTTCTCACATCCTCTTTCCTCCTCTATTCCGCACTGAGCTAAAGATGTCTAAAGGTCATAAGTAAAATTCAAAACTACGCTTCTCTTAAAACTGACGTGGAGGCACATGAAATGATCATCTTCAGTTACTAACCCGCGCGTTCGTTTGGAACAGTTCTCCATTCTTGTCTTATCTTTCGTTTGGAACAGTTCTTCATTCTTGTCTTATCTCTGTTTTTCTTTTTCTTTTAGCAGATAGCATCCATTTCTCACATATATTCCCTCCACTTTTCACCTAAATGAAACCTTCTACTAACGGATTTTATCAACTCGCCCTTGGAAAGTGTTCTAGCATTGCCTTGTCTTTGCTGAATAGCCTTCTCGTATGCGACCCGGGCAACATGAGTGTTATGTGTGTTGCATAAAGAATAGGATACATTCATTAACACCAAAATACCTGTTCTTGGCGGTCAACGAATCTCTCCCGGGTTAAACTGGTGGAACCTTGTTGTCTACGGTCTCTCTATGGAGAGATTACGTAGACTTCGAAAGTTCGATGCAGATAGCATGGATTGAGCCAAGCACTGATCCAAATATTTTCAGCTTTATAAGATTCCAGTTTTGTTTTGTATTTACTCTTTACTTCACCGCGTCCCTTTAACCAAAAGCACGTATGCAGAAACAAAATGCACGTATGTACTGGAAGTTTCGTGCTTACTTTTAACTTGCATAATTCCTGTTCGCCCACATCGCGTTCTTCCAGAAAGGAACAAATGAAATATTTCTATTGTCACTACAACCCGTTCCATAGCTACCTGACGTCACGACGGGTCAGGTCAATGCCAGGAAGAGGTTACGGACATACAGAGGTTGCTTCGCGTTTATGACTACGTCGTATGTATTTGCAACAAAGATCCTACTCTTGTAATACTTTTATTAACTTAGCAGAATGTAATCAAACAGCAGATTAGAACAATCAAGAAATAGAGATGATTATACATCTTCGTCGTTCATGAGAATAAGAAAATTGCTTCGCAAAATTAATTGAAGATATCCTTATTTTTCTTCTCCAATTATTTATCTATACAGTTTCACATTTATTTTTTCTTAATTTAACATTACAAGACATCCTAAACACGAAAAACATGTTATGAGGTCACGAAATGTTTTGCTATAGAAGTTATCTAGTAGTCCGGCTTTAACACAGGTACCTCAAACAGATATGGGCCAGAAACACCGTGGCTCAATCAAAGATATAATAGGCGACATTTTTTAGATTAAATTGTCGATGTAGGAAAAGCACTGTAGCTTTTACACCCGTCCCAATTGGGTCACACACACACACAATGTTCTTAAGCATCAGAGTAAAATTATTGAAAGAACATGTGTATCAAGAATTAGTAACGGGGCATTTATTGGTGTAGAAAATATTAATTTTAATTATGTCCATGATAAAACTATTTTATTTATCTAATACTGTGGTACTCAGGACTAACTAACTAACTTTATGGCTTATGGAACTTGCAAGTTCATCGCCGCAGTAACAAACGTTCATCATCGGATTCTATCATGGGCAACATCAAGCCAGTTTTCATCACGAACATCTACTTCTCGAAGATCTCTTCTAATATTGTCCTTCCAACGATGTCTCGTCTTCCCAATAGTCTCCTTCTACCCGACCTTCCAACCAGGGTAGAATATAATCTTCGTTTTCCCCCATCCGAGCTACATGCCCTGCCCACCTTAGGCGTCGCGATTTCGTTATTTATACATATGGTGAATCGTCAGTCCATGGAGTTCATTATGCTGTCTCCTCCACTCTCCAGTCATCGCGTTAGTGTAGTTGTTTGTATTTGCTTCGCTTTAATTACTTAGCCATTGCTTCGCTTTAATTACTTAGCCATCGTTGCCTTGCTTGTTTTCGTTCCTCACGAAGCTTAAGGCATTCTTCATCAAACCAAGGTTTGTTTTTCTGTTGTTTCTTCTCACATACACGTTCCTTCGCTGCGCTCTTAACTGTTTCACGAATTGCCTCCCACATCTTACTTCAATTTCATTATTAATATCATCATTATTATTACTCGAGTCGGCTAAGATTTCGAATAACCTATTTGAGAGTTCGATCGATCTGGTTGAGAGTTTTGCCGTCCGGAGATACCCATGTGTATTTGAGTATCTCTGTGCTCAAAGTACGTGCTCTTTACCAGTGTTTTTTTTTTTTTCGAAATTGCGAGTTATCAGTTTTTTTCCTTTGTAGTTGGTCTTCTCGTGAAGGCTGTATTTGCCTATAGTAGGTCTATATTTTTATCCTCCCTACCTTTGCATTGAAATCACCCAACACAATTTTCGAATTACACTTCGGTAATCGGTCAAACAGCCTTTTTAGCTCATCGTAGAATACATCTTTGTCGTTATCATTAGCCACCTCGGACGGAGCATAGACATTTATTAAAACCGTGTTGCCCCATCGAGTACGTATCGTAACGTACGATATTCTTTCGTTTACGAACTCTATATCCTGAACTGCCTGAAGAATACTATTCTTAATGAGGAATCCTGTTTGTGTTCCCCCGTAGTAGAAAGTGTACTTGCCCTGCAGGATGCTATCTTGACCCTCCCACCGAACTTATTGTATCACTATGTCTAGCTCGTACTTCTCGGACTCGCATACCGCCACCTGAAGAGCGCCCGTTTGGTATAACGTTCGTACCTTCCACGTTCCTATTCTAAGGTATCTCTTAATCCTGTTCTTGGAGCTTCTTGAAGCAGTCCCCGCCCGGAGATCCGAATGAGGGACTAGTTTACCTCCGGAACATTTTACCCCAGGAGAATGCATGAACTATATTTTACTATTTATTGACATGTTTTAGCAGTGTAGAGTTGTCAGCTCTACGACCTCCCAGTAAAGGCAGACATTCAAGATGTCGTCTTCTGTCCATCTCTGAGCCTTGCCGATGTCATTCATCTTCAGCCTCAGGGTGGCAATGGTAAAGTTGCTCCCCTTCACCATGATATTTTTGTTCGGGGTTACCTTTCCCTAGCCTTTGTAGATCCCTCTACTCAGGACTAACCAAGCAAATATTTAATGTGGCTGAATTCACTATACCGTACATCAGTCGGGGGCAATATCTAAAAGGCAACCCAAATTTCATGACCGGCCACGACACCAGATTCCGATAATTTGGGACATTGCAGCTGTTTCGAAGAAGCTTCTATCATTGATATGAGATAATAGACTATTAAACTAACGTAAATATGACCAGACGAAGACACTACTTTATCTCATAACAAAATAACAAAAGATGTAGCTCTTTATAAAACTTCTACATGACACCTGAATCAATATCTGCTCCACAGAACCTACTAGGATTCACTCCTCGCAAAAGTTAGGATTATTTACTCCCAACAATATTTACAAATTGTATGCATAAATACTGGGGCAAAACATGTATATCAAAACGCTGTCATTCAACTCGCCCATTCCAGCAGTTGGTAAGCTTTATTTTACTTGCTGCTAACAGAAAATTAAAATTGCGGTTCTGTTTTTAACTGGACTACTGGAATGAAACTTGAGATTCAATACTTGCCTCTCTCTTGCACGTAATTCATTATGAACGAGTCAGTTTTGAAGAATCTTGGGATGGACTTCAGATATTCCCTCGTTCAATCAGTCACAATGTGTTACATTTACATTTGCTGTTTATTTTTGCATCAAACTTACGTACTGTGCTGGTAGGTGTGCCATAGTTCGAGAAACCCTATGAACGATGAAAATATTTTGTTTCACATTATTACGTTCAATCACCACTAGAGGTATTCAAAGAATCCTATCAACTGACAAATAGTATTTGCAAAGCAGAATTTTATTCGAATTACAAATATTGACTTCCCGTTGATTTCATATTCACTTCTAATGTTCACCGTGCCGATACAAATTAACTCCCGAACAAGTGAGCGTTATAATTCTACTAATAATCTATAAGGCTCCGAGGGTTCCTTGATAGACCTAAAATTATTAACAATCAACTCTGGTACTTTGTTTCAATAGAGCACTGGCTTCCTACCATGTTATGCAACCCACTATAACATAACTGTTATGCGAGGCAACATAGGTGCTCAGGATATACATTTTTGATACGGACAAAGCGGGAATACAAAGTTCCGCGTTGTTCGCAATAGCTCGCGCTATTCTATGAAGGGACCCACAACGTTTTTCTCTTTCGCATTAATGCATCGTTTAATATTTATTCTATTTACCACCGTAAGAAGTCGAAGGCTGGATGGAAACCACGTAAAGGTATGTAAATAATTACCTTCCGAACTTTGCGCCATTATGTCAGGGACACACTGTATATATGACGTAACGATACACAGGCTGTAAAACATTGAAATTTCCAAGTTGACAGCAAACCATCCTTTATACAGATAAAAACTGCTTTTTATCCATATTTATGGAATACTGAAAGATTTAATACAGCATATGATGCACAGTTTAAATTATTTAGAAATCAATGGTTGTCCTTTGGGGCTTGCGGGTGGGTGGGCGCGTGACTGATTTGCAAATCAAAATACTCCCCACGAACGTGAACATACCTTTCTCGTTGTTTCAACAGCTTCCCTGCACGCACACAAACTTTTTTCCCTCTCTTGACAGTGCCAACTCAAACTGATCACAAGAAAGCTGGAACCGCTATGCTAAAATAATCTTGCTATTTTTAGATTGACGAGTGTAAAAATGGATACAACGAGACAGAGAAAGAAAGGAGCAGATTTTCACTACTCTCGCAAAAAAGAACCAGGCCAATTGATAAAACGAACTGCGTATGTCGAAACGCACGGAGTTACCTCGAGTCACCCAAATGCGTTGAGCAAATGTGCTAAAGTGAGAGCGCGTTAAAAAAAAAATGTACGCAACACAATCATCTGCTTCTAATAGTAAACCGAAATGAATAAAATTTATTGAAACTGTTGCAACATTAGATTTTTAATTATTATAATTATTTACATTTCTTCAGTAACATAAATCCACATCTCAATTTCAAATCCTTTTACTAACACTATGCAGTACTTCCTTCAGTACTTATTGTGTAATCACTTCCATTAAAAATGCCCGCAAATGTAACAATGTAAGAATTACTGTGTTCAGACAATAAAATGAAAAAAAGAATGTTATTAAGTTACAAATTGTATTATCTCTGAAGTAGCTAGAAAGCTATGTGAAGAATGACGTTCCTCTGCGACCACTTCCGGTCCCATGAAAGGGGGAACATAGCGACTTGAGTCTTAGTTTAGGTATCATCCCGGTATTTACCTGATGAAACTGATAAAAACCCTGGAAAACTTCAGACAGGATAACCGGTTGCACGACCAGAAGCTCCGAAACTCCGGACTGGGTATAAAGTGAACAAATGTTTCTGTCAAACTTCTCAATGAAAAAAGAAACGTAACTCGAAAAGACTTATTTTATTAATATATTTCTATGATTAAACCACTACAAACTAACAAGTTGGGTTTCATGAATACCGATGCCGTTCAACTGAGCCGAAACCTTCAACTAGAACGACATAACTCAATAAGCTAACCACTACCAGCAAACAATATCTTGAGAGAAATTCTCTATGAATAAGATCACCCACATAAAATTCTCAAAAGTTGCCCTTGTTACAATTAGAACACGCATTCTGAGTGAAGAAAACCAACAGTCGACATCTTCATAGGATACATTGACCAATTCAGCAGCATAATGAAACGAACTCACTTGGAACAAAATATTTTCCCTCCCGAAAATGTCGTAAATGGCACTTAAATCCTGCAGGTTAAGTAATTACTACCCCATTTTCTTTATTGTGAGATACTACACTAATTGAAGCTAGGGAGCTGTGGATCACTGAAAAGGAAAAAAAAAAAACTATTTCACAGAAAAATACGAGGCAATGAAATATGGCGACGGATGTGATCTTTTTCTCTCGTGCTGTCCGCTTCAAGGTCAGCAAGTTTATCTCCTGGCAACTTTCCAAGAGGAACAAGCTCTCCCTCTCACAGAAACTCTCTCACCTGAGGACTTGAACGCTTCAAGCAAGCTTAGCTGGTTTTGCTTCCTCCCTACCATAATCGTATAATAATCAGCATTTAAACTTCACACCCTAACGATTGCCAGTGAACTAACACACAATGGAATCAAGTCTACGTCCATAATGTTGGACTAACACCTCCTATTCTTTTCTTATCTATGAATTGTATGTAACTCAGGAATGATAATCGAGTGATTCGACATTTAGTTCAGGGTAAACCAGATCACTGACAGAAACAACATGCCTCTGGGTATGTGTGCAGACATGGGTTATTTTGGAATCAAGCAATGCATTTCTGTTCGTGTGAATCGTTATCTGGTTCACCACTGGAAGAGTCGCGAATAATTAATTGAATTTCACCTTTTGTTTGAGACATTCTAGCTAGTTTATACACACAAAAGGCATCTGAATACACTGAATAAATTTCTGCGGCTGGGAATCATCAAGGCAACAGCCAGGGCCTTTGTCTAAGTACAACTGACAAGGCATTTTACCTGGTACAACTGTGGAGAAACCCTCGAAAAACTCGGTCAGTATAGCCGACAGCACCACTTGAATGTTGGCCTCTCCAGTGCCGCTTGGAAGTCACCGGCGCGGTCGTTACCTTTTGACCACGGAGGTTGTAATGCTTGTATAATAATAATAAATCACAGCCATATTCAATCCACTACTGGATGAGGCCTCTCCCCGAAGGGAGGAGTTGGTCTACTGCTCCCACGCTGACCATACGGGTTGGGAGAGGAGAGTCGAAGCTCTCACTGTGATCGCCACTGTCATTTATTCACAGCAGATCCCCAATTGTCCTCACGATGCTGGGTTAACACCGAATTTTTTTAGCCCCCACCGGGAATCGAACCCGGGACCGCTCGCACTGAAGTCGAGTATATATATTGATGAATACCGTTTAAGATATCTCATCTGGGTGATTTACCTAGGCTCCTTTGAACTCTATTCTTGAACCAGAAAAGTTGAATGCATTGTAAACGACGTAAATTGGTCACTTATGGTTTTATTGACCCCCCCCCCCCAACCTCAAAAGAAGAAAAAATGTGCATCAAGAATATAGAAATGCGTTACTTCAAGACTGTCCACAACCTAGAACTCTCTTCCCTCCAAAACAAATTTGTCAAAATTTAATCACATTGTCTTCGGCACCCGTTCGCAATTGTTCGCATTGGGCCGTCCGCCTCTGATATACATCGAGCAGAAACATCTGGCAGGGTTAGAATATTCATGATAGTGCTAAACACTAGTTACTAATTTTCTAAAGTTCTGAATAGATTAAGTTCCAGGAATTTGCAAGCAATATTGGTAGCTGAATATCATGTGTGGAATTGATGGTAAAATGTTACTGACGTTAATGATAAATGGGCACATAAATCAGTTTGATTGGCTTTCGCATTAAAGAAACGAACAGTGGTTCTATCAAAACACGGTTTCTTGTTTCCTCTTAATTTTAGGTTTATCAATATATATAAAATAAATCACAGCCATATTCAATCCTCTACTGGATGAGGCCTCTCCCCGAAGGGAGGAGTTGGTCTACTGCTCCCACGCTGACCAAACGGGTTGGGAGAGGAGAGCCGAAGCTCTCACTGTGATATATATAATGTTCTTTACTGATGAGCTTACTTAAATCCAATTGTAGTCAAGTACAAACTTTTCGATTACGAATTTTTTGTTCGTGAAAAAAAAAATCGAAAATAAGGATTGAACAGAACCTAGAATTTCCACCCTATTGGTCCCTGACTCAAGCCTGTTTCAAGGTCATATCCATCCATCGGCAAACACAATTTTGGAGAAACGGCCAGGGCTTCTATTGGCAGTACTACTCCGACATTCCCTACCACAAAAATACTGGGATTCGGTAAAAGGTGAAGATGAAGAAGACCAAAAAACTAAATTCCGAAATCAAAAGCCGATGTTTTTATTTTTGTACATATCAGCTAGAATACAAATAATAACGTCAGATGGTATCTGGGGAGGTGGCTTGGTCTTTGACATATCACACAACTTCCGGAATGGTACATTGAATTAAGGTCAAGTGCAAGTTATTTCGCTCTTTGTCCCGCAGGCCAAGTTACAGGACATCTGACAAGCCGGATGGCTTCCAAGCGAAATAAATACATTAGGACAGTAATTCACACTTCTACTCTTCTAGATCTATGACACATGCGTCTCGACCGCAGATTGTATTCTTTATTTTCTTACGGATGGAAAGCAAAATAATTACTGTGGTTTGTACGGTAATTTCGGTTTCTTAACTTTAGACATTTTTTTTTTTCGTCATCGCGCTTTTAAGCTGAATGAAAGGTCAAGGATTGTCTAGCTAACCACCTGCTCAGCCTGTTGTTTTTATTGGTACCAACAAATGTCCGAGCGTTCCCATGGGAGGTGGAGTTTTCTTGTCCTCGCGACTTCATTGCTAGAATCTGGAACAAAGAGATCAGTGAACAAACAGCTGAATCAAAACATCCATTACCTTTGTTTTTCACTGCGTTATGTACAAGAAATATTTTGTTGTCCTGTGCCTTCTGAAGCAATACTTTCCGTAGTCATAAAACTGATGGGGTGGGGAAAAGATATGGAAGAGAGGGGGGGTGGAGGGATACAGCAAGGCTACAGGGCTATATGGGATACCAAATTCGAAAGAATAATTATAGCTCTGTAAAAATTCTGTCAAAGAAAACAAGATCATGCTTAATAAATAGGAATTCATAATGTCTGAATTATCACACTTGTTTTTATTACACTAAATATTTTCTTCGGAAGAATCTGCTGAGTCTGGGGCTGTAGGGAGAAATATTGGGGCCTCTGGTTCTTTCTCCTTTGTCCATAAAGAAGGATACTGCCGGAGCAACGTCATAATTACACAATATGGATTCAGTGATAAGACGGCGTATCCGCGTTCCATTTCCTTCCTCCGGCACTTGCGGAAAAGGTGTTGATCAGCTGATATGTTAGTTCCTAAGATTCTGCAATTTCACGATTTTTTTTTAACAGAAAGAAAGCACTTCGAAAAAACGTTAAATACAGCCTACAGGTATGTTCATTAATATGCTGGAAAGCACTGGCTCACAGGACCACTGACATTTTTGAGTTCCTGGCCCTTGGAAATTTTTACTGGTCGTCGGCCAGTGGACCACCGCTAGTTTCGACTTCGAGCCCTGACCATCACCCATCTACACTTTGAAAACTGCTGGTCTCACTTGTCAGATGGAATTATATATAATGCACTGCATTACACTTGTGCCGTGCCAAGTACTTACTTATTCTGATCTGCCAATCAGAATAAGTAAGTCTTACTTTTCTAGATGTAAAAAATACTCTCGTGATAATCCGAAAGATATTTGATAATGGTATATTTGTTAAATCGAATATTCAATTAATTGATCACAGTTTAAGAATCTCAAACTTCAAAGTCTATTTTAAGATGGTCCTCCCAAGAACAAAACTGATCACAGAATTTTTGTGATAATTTACTGAACCCCCCTCCAGTATCTTCTAACATCCACCTGCTTCAGGCACACATGCTCTAATGTCAAAATGTGTTCTAAGGCGGAAAAAAACGGTAGAGAGCTGAAACCAGGTCACTTTCGCTGACCCAAACATAGGGAACCCGGCGACCCGGCCCGAAACTTGATCCGATAGTCAGGGAACTATAATGAACTGGGAATTTTCGGTGTCGTGTTTATGATGCTCTGGGCGTAACACCTCCGGTCCTGACCACCAATGAAAGAAACCATGTTCAAACGGAAGGAAATAATTGAAAACTCTGCTTAGCCCTCTGGGTATTAATGTCTTAATCATAGACCCGAATGAACTAATTTAGCTCTGCTCAGTTGTTAGTGCGTTGATTTGCATTCGGTACTGGGTTCGATACCAGCAACAAAGCATGCGGACTGCTTTTTCGCAGGGGTTTTCGTGTCACACCAGGCGAATATCGGGATGGTACTTTCAACTTTCCTTCCCGCATCCTTTCCCCTACCCTATCCCGGCCTGTGCCAATGGTGCCTACAGAGCTGGATGAAGGGGACTAAAGGGGATGTAGTCCATGGCCCCCACACGTTTAAGGGTCCCGCCAAGGGTAATACAGGGAATAGGTAACTGGACCCTAACATCTTTAGCCCAGTGCCCCAAAATAAGCTTAATCCAGCACTGCGTGTCTCAAGGCCATAAATAAAGCCAAATTCAATAACGTAGTTATCCCTCCCAAATATCACTTTTACACCTGTTGCTTAAAAAAAAAAGGATAAACCACTGATATCGGATATTTTTCTCATATGATTTATCTTTAATTATGTACGGTAATTTTCGCTGAAATACGGTAATCTTGATGGTTCGGTCCCACGAATGGCAGAAGCTATTTATTATGAACGCCAAGCACGCTCACGAGACGTAGTATGTGATTCAGTTACTTATAACTTCCCTAACCCAAATGAGAACGACTGCGGCTTTTCTAAAAGAAAAAAATAGACACAAAGTGCCTGTTTTATCACATCTTCCACTGTCTTGAAAGATCTCGAAAGTTCCCGTCGCCCGAAAGGTCGGGGGATTATGTCACTAGAGTAGACCTGCCTGGGAATTAGTCATCCTCCTCTCCAGGCATGAGTGGTCGCCCACCCGCTGTTCTGTTGCGCTGCCTTGCAAAGAAATCGATTGCAAAAAAGAAACTCAACTCGGGCTCTTCCTGGTAACTTACGGGCTCATCTCCCCCATCATGGAAGGCCACG
This sequence comes from Lepisma saccharinum, assembly GCA_022664845.1. Taxonomy (NCBI): domain Eukaryota; kingdom Metazoa; phylum Arthropoda; class Insecta; order Zygentoma; family Lepismatidae; genus Lepisma; species Lepisma saccharinum. The sequence continues at coordinate 2,829 of JAGDQP010018568.1, read as the reverse complement.
CCACATCCGAGCAATTAACGAAGTTTTTTTTTTTCACCTCGATTGTTGATAATGGAGTAAACTGCATTAAAACTTTCAGTTCACGTTCCTCCCCGACCTTCAATACCAATTTCTTCAATAAATTCTCTTCTTTTTCTTTTACGAAAAAATATAGTTACCCTAGTACCCTCAAATCTCCGAGAATATTTTTTATAAAAAATAAATTAGATCCTACTTCTAGAACATCGTTTTGTATTTAATAAACTACTAAGTACCCGTTTCGGATGATCCAATCGGTAACGTCGCTGACTTCGCGGCCCACTTTAATTATGGCCTTTAGGCTCCTATGGCTGACGGGATTGGGCAGGGGGGAAAATGCGGGAAGATGGCAGCCAGGGCCTAAGTTAAAGATACCATTTGCCTGACGTGGCTAAAATAGTCAAGATGGTCGGCCGCTGGTATCGAACCCAGTAACTCCCGAATGGGATGTCAGCGCTCTACCACTGACCGTACCATTGGACATCCTAACGGTTTTACTTTTAAATTTACCAGTCAAATGCCAGGATGAATCCTCAACTATGGCCCTGACCTTTCCCATCCTTGCCTCTAAAGTGATCGCAGTGGGAAATCGCCTCTTAAGACGTGAGGGGCTTTGGGCAAAAATTTCCCCGTTCTGCCTATTAAAATTAAAAAATTAAAAATAAATAAATGAGCAATTAAAAAAAACAAGCTTATTTAGAAATTATTTTAAACCAACACACCTCTCTCCTAAAATCCCCACTAGCAGGTCAGGTCAGACCCAATTTAAGTGTAAACGTAATAAATAATGAACATAGTTGCGTTATATATACATGGTAAAGCTAAAGCACACTTGTAAACGAAAACGGAATGTATTTATCAGTATATATGTATACAGTTGTACATAGACTGGTAGCCAATTTTACATTACTGTTATTAAAGAAATACTCTATAAAATCATTCCGAATTATCTGGTTCCAATATTTAGAAAACATCAGAGGTTCCATATTATTATTTGGCTCCTTATTTTTACATCATTAGATGCATATAGAAATAAAAACAAATCAACATTTTCAAGCTTTGATCTTTATGCATTTTATTAGCTATATGAAATATATGATTATAGCAACTAAATATGTACCGTTGTTACTTCCTACTAGTATTTTCTTAGCTATATGAAATAATCATTTTTGCTTTGAAAAGTTGAAAAGTAATAATTCTGCCTAAAGCTCTCAATTGTGGGGAAGGGTTCCCCACCCACCCCAACCCCTAAATACGTCCCTGATTGTAATAACATAACAAGCAAATATTTCATTCATTTTAACTTCCCTCTTTTACTATTGTATCAATGTTATAGGGAATAATAATGATCAGTAAGTTTTTGCACCGAAACCTCCATGCACCGAAACATCCTAGACCCCTCAATGTTGGTGTGGACTAGGGTGCTGTTTACGAGGTCTCGTGTTCAATTCCCGTCTGGAGCATGGATGTTTGTGGATTTTAATAGCATTGCTCTCGTATCCTCGAGATGGGCCGAAGTTTATAGTTACTAAATTGACCCATATTAAAATAACGTTTAACCAAACTTCGTTTTGTGTTTTACATATGATGGTCATCATCACAAGCGGACACCAAATATCTAGTAAATCGCAGCAATGCCAACTGAAAAGACTAAATGTATACGTGGTTGGGAGCACGGATAAGAAGATGACATCAAGGGAGTGTTGTGTTTACATAGGCTTACATTGTCAGAGATAAGACTGTGTGCTAAGTTTCAAATCTCTAGTTAATCTGGAAGTGTGTTTAAAAAAAACTAATTACAAAATTTTCTCCTCACAGCGCTGCCAATTACGTCAAAATGCACAACGGTGCTTTACTGTATAGTTGGTATCCTCCACTAATAATATACACAATATACGAAGCACACAGAACACAGTGTTGGAAACTGTGAATATGCCAAGTTAAACGTGGACACTACTCCAACGCTTCCTAGTTCCAACCTTTTACCGCCTAAATATAAACTCTTTTCTCAGAAGCAGCGACGGCAAACATGATGTAACGCACAAGCGGTGCTTCAAGAAAATCTGTCCTGAAAGCGAACTCATAAGATCCCTCCTTTCAAAGTTGATTGTGGGAATGCCGCATTTATTTTCCGGAGCTACGGCCACTCCATGGAAGACATGTACGAACGTAAGATGTTACATTCACGCTTGTATGAAAATGCACTTGGACATATTCTCGTTTGCTCCTTAATAATTATGGTCTCTCTCCACCCTGAAGAGAGAAGATGCGAGACAGTATCATACGAATTTACCTCTAGATCAGTGGTTCTCAACCGGTGTGCCACGGCACATTACTGTGCCAAGAGATTTGCTAGGTGTGCTGCGATATTTCTGAGAGTTTGTGATTTTGCTAGTAAAATAATTTCACTCAATACTTATTTTAGAAAAAGGAACAAGAAAAAATATTCATGAACATATATTTATATGCCTGTGTTCATTCAACACTTTTCGGTGTTACTGCGTGACTGCCACTTTTTTTGTGCTAAATCAACACAATACACATTGTTGATTTCGGTACTAGCAGCAAGAAAAAGGTCCGACTGCAGCGGGATAATGCTATAAATTACAGTATTTTTTCTTGAGGGGCGCCCCTGGATCCTGGATCCGCCACTGACTATTTGCTCAATCTTAATTGAATCAGCATATGCAAAGAGACGATATGTAAAAAACATAATAATAATCAAGACATGATTTTTACGACAGAACTCGTGTAGGGTTGATACATGACCTGGGACATGAGATGGAATGACAGGTGGGTGACAGAAAATGA